>VUQR01014881.1:68089-83412 GCA_015108515.1 Hemichromis elongatus | reverse complement strand
GGTTAGAAAAAAGGGGGGGGGGGGGGGGGGGGGGGGGGGCACCAATACCAAACAAACCTCTGGAGGCTGGCCAGTGATGGGAGTTCAAGCCCTGGCAGAACCACAGAGAGGCAGTTTCCCTGTACACAGTGGAGTGTAAAATCCTCCACACAAACAAACAGTGAGTCGTCAGGGGTGGCTGGACAGGCTGGAGAGCATGTGTGTGGAGAGCATGGAAAAGGGGAAGGCTGTTGGGTAAACAGCAGGCGCGGTCAAAGGGTACCAAGAGCCACCAGGACATGTAGTCCAAATTATCCCTTGCCATTTGCAAACCCCCCCCCCTTAGCACAAAGTTTCACAGAGCAGGCGTGTGTCTGCTACGTGTTCATTTACATGAACCTTGTAGTTTCTAAAAAAAACAGCCAAGTAGAAAAAAAAAAAAAAAATCCTGATCTTACAAAATAAACCTCAGTCACATCACCGTCATTCTCACAGACAACACATCATCACCAACCTTTCTCTCCGAATGGGAGAGAGCACACAAAAGAGGCAACCTCACAAAGGCAAGCACTGCAGTAGTGCCAGGGCTTTGAAGCATCTAATCTACTAAGCAGTCTGGCACAGATACAAAGGCTGCATATAAAGCAGTAGTTTTTCCTCCTTCTTCTTCTTCTCACCCCCCCCCCCTTTTTTTGTGCATTAATTAATAAATAAATTAGTCAACTTTATATACTGTCAAACCACACAAATGAAGACAAATACTTGAAAAGTTCTGGCGCAGATTTTTTCCTATTTCCAGCAGCACAACAACAACAACGGCATAAGTAAATGGCAAAATTAAATTCATATATTAAGTTACTTCATTAGGCGAAATCAAATGAAGATGATCCAGCTGGCAGCTGAAAATGTGACATGTTGACATGGCGTTACGCTACCTTGTTTATTTCTATCTATGTGACTTGGTTTTTACATTTCACTCTTCGTGGTGTCGTTATATTTTAAAATGGCTGTTAGTACAAACAGCTTAAAGAAAATTTTAAAAGAAGTAAAGATTTTTTAGGTGTTTTATTTTTCCTTTTTGTCAGATCTGTAGTTAAAACATCTAAAGAAATGACTGTATGAACGCAGTTAGAGTGGGGATACTTCTTCCTGGTTTCCAGTAATTAGGATCTATAATTACCCAAGCGCTGAGTCAAGAGGAAGCGTCCCTAAAGATTTTGCATATACCAAAGGGTCCATTTACCATCTGAAGCTGTCTGAGTCTTAATTACCATCAGTGAAGGGAAGTTTTTATGATCATTCATCACATTTAGTTTTAAAATACTATATGCGCAACAACCCATTTTCCTTTGTCATGCAAGTACAGTTGCATAAAGCATGAAAACAACTTGTGTAAGAGATACATTGACAAAACAATCATGATCTTTGGAGGAAGAAAAAAAAAAAGAACAAAGTGTTTTCAGTAAGCATGTTTCCTCAAAACAAGTTGAGTTTGGCACGGCAGCATTATTACCTGGTTATTTGTGGATGACACATTAAGGTTTACAGATTTTTTTATTTTTTTTTGCAACAGCATTTACCACTTGAGCCAAAACACAGGTAGGTTAAAAATTTCCTTAATATCTGAAGTGGATGCAAAGTGTTGAGTTTTTATTTAATTGCCTCTCACTGCAATTTGAAATTTGAAGCCCAACAAGATGACAATGCAAGTGAAGGAGGCCAGTTATTAGACTGAAGAACAATAATAAACCTATCAGCAAAACCTGTAGCCAAGGCTTGAAAGACAAAAGAAGACAACTGAAGTGCATGATGACAGAATTATTTCCATGGTTTAGGAAAATAACTTCATAACTTCTAACAAAATCAAGAACGTGCTCAAGGAAGTAGGAGTAACATTGCCAAGGTCTACGTCCAAGTGATGGAATGTAAATACACAGTGTTAAACAACAAGGTGCAAAGCACAGGTTACAGTCAAGGGCAGATTGGACTTATCTTAAAGATTCTGCACAGTCCTTAAAAAAGTCAAAGCTAATCTTTGGGCACATGAAACCAAGGTGAACAAAATAATTGGAAGGGGAAAAGTATCGAGAAGTAGAGAAACAGCTCGTGATCTGAAGTACACCACATCATCTGTCAAACATAATGGAGGCGATGTTATGACTCAGGCACGTATGGCTGGCAGTGGGACAGGTCAGTAGTGTTTATTGATGATGTGGCCGCTGACAGAAGCAGCGGGATGAATCGCATACAGGGCTACATTCTCAGCTCAAATGCTGCAAAACCGATCAGAAAGCACTTCACGGCGCAAAAGCAACCCAGGAGTTTATCAAGGTAAAGAAACGAGCACTGCCAAGTCAGTCACCTGATTTCAACCCAACAGAGCACTCTGCTCAATTGTTAAATATAAAACTGAATGTGGAAAGACCAAAAAACAACTACAGCTGAGGAAATGCAGCAGTTGATGTCTGCAAATGGCTTTCATCCAAGTATTAAAAGCAATCTTTATACATAAAATGATGTTAGTCTGTCCGTGAAAGTGCCAAAAGTCTATTCAAGATGTTTTCCAGATGGATGATGTTTTTGTGGTTTCTTATTCTCACCCATACCTATGCTTTTTTTGTATGCAAGTGCAAAATAGCACTTGTATACATCCTAAAACTCAATGACATACAAAGTAAACCAGCTTGTATACAGGAATACTTCATGATGTCACGAAATAAGGCCTGAGTCAGTGCCTCCCCTCTTGAGCTGTGGCCTGCAATGTGACAGCGGCTCTCTCACCATGTTTTTCCTGCGATCACCAGGCAACTTCAGTGCCTGACGTCAGTTGTCTTTTATTACATTTCTTCTGCATACCTGGCTGACATTCCACAAGTTATTCAAAAAGGTACAACGAGAAATGTCACACATGACTAAAAACTGCACCGGTCCAGCAGTTACAGCCTTTTAGCACATAATCCCTCTTCCATCTTTATCTTCCAACTTCAACTACTTCAAAAAAAATAAGGCCTAAAACCTTAAATTGGCATTACATTACAGAAATCTTAGCCTGGGGTTGAATCCTGTTGTGGTATCTACTGAAATATTTTTAAAGCCATCTAAGGGACAGAGCAAGCTTAAGGGAGGAAACATGGTTGCTGGTGGATACAAACACTGAAAGCAGAAAGTTTCCAGTCTAGATTTGCCAACACGGATGATCCAAATTATGATCCGGGATCGGAGAGAGCTGTATTATTTTCCTATGGACTCTGTCCAGTATGATCCAATGCTAAACAGAGGGGGGAGAGTGGGTGTGAACCGTGTAATAGCAAGTCCTCTTTCCCCAGGGAAGTTACCGAAAACAATAGCTCCGATGGGCACGCTTTGTATACAGAGCCATCCTCTACACAGGAGCCTCCCAGCCAAGCAAGAGAGCTGTGCAGCATCTCTGTTAAATGAGACCATTTATACAGTATCTACGCAACACTCTCTGCTAGGGTGAGAACTAGAGGCGGGTTCAGAGGGGAGGCTGGCTTGCTCCTGCTCTTATCTGCAGTAGTAATTTAGCTCCACTAATGAATACCTGTTGAAGTATTACTACAAAACTAAAGAAAAGCCAAGTCAATTGGTGTCTATTAAAAGTCCATCAGCAGGGAAGGAGCCAGCGTCTATTTTGATTAAAATAAAAAGAAACTGAGATGAGCTAAGGTAAGGTTCTTAAAGAAAAAGGCCTGTGATTTTCCATTTTCAGCCTTGTATTTGTGATAGCAAGCTGTTTCGTTTTGTCTCAAACAAGCAATATTAAAATTTAACTTTTTCTCATGAGGATTTTTCTGTAGTTCCTGACATTTTATGAAACAAATGATAAAGAAAACACTCAGCAAGTTGTTTCCCAATGACATGAAAACGTATATGGAACCTCGAGGACAAGATTGAATGTGTCACTTTGCTTCAATGCGATTCCCACACGTGCTAAGAACATAAGAACTCTTTGCATAATCGTGGACCCAAATAAGAACGTCCAAGCTTAGAGAAAAGAAAGGGAAGTTTAGCTTTGTTTTAAAGAAACCAATAGCTCTTCTCACGGTTGGTATCAAAAGAGGAAACTGCAGCATCCTAGATCTTTACTTCAACTTTTAAAAGAGAACGAGAGAGAGGGGATTGTAATTTTGCACAGAAGCTGAGGAGGAACGGGAATATTCTTGTTTAAAGTGTGAGCCCGAGGATGCAGCCTAACGGGGACGGTTATCTCCTTAAACCCGATGACATGCAAAGTAAACCAGCATGTTCAGATTTAAGGGACAAAACTGAGACTCACTGTACAACCACTCCCTGAGGTCAAGTTAATAATCGTGAAGCCTTACCCGGCGGTTCAACCATGAAACAGTCTTACTAAATTAAAACTTTTGTGAACAATTTTGTGTTAAAGGCACTTCGTAGAAAAACACTGCAGAGCTGACTGCTATACAAGAAGGGCTTTATCTCTGTGGGCATGCCAAATTTCAGGGCGTTATCTGGCGTGGTGACCCGGTACAAATTTTCCAAGAAACTGAAGGGGGGGGCAAAACTGGGTCAAAGTTAATTTCAGCTCTTTTAAAAATACACAAAAGAGTGCTTTAGGGCTTTTAAAATTGACCCTTCTGTAAACATACAGATTCCCTATAGAGGAAGTATGCACTGCCTGGGCAAAAGACAACCGGAGCCACAAATGGACCAGTCTGCGAGAACAGTACTTTGCTTATATTCTTCACACTCTTCTCCTCACCTTCTCCCTTTGAGTCTTTTTAAACAAAGCCAGCCCAAAGGTAGGACAGATCAGCTATTTGTGGGGCATAACTGCACAAGTGAAAGCTCCTCATTAAGTCATCCTCTTAATGCTACAGGGAAAAGGGTGAAACAAGCCTCCAGTATTGTATTTTTTTAAGTTTAGAATAGTATCAGAGGAACAAGAGCAAATATTAAAAGATCATTCATTATTTTAGCCATGAAATTAGTATTGTGAAGCCCTCTAATATTGACTGGTCCTCAGTAAAAGCTCTTGCAGTGAATTAAAACAACTTCAAGGACTACAGTCTGCAAATTTTACACTGTTATCATTATTTTATTTTTATTTATTTGAGGACGGGGATTTTTAGCTGATGAGTTTTTTAAAAAAAAATGAGACAGGAGTGAACAATAACACAGTGGGTTTAAGTTTTAGCCTAGCTACAGTGCCGTTACATAGGTTGCTTTTTTTGTTTCCCCACCCCCTCCTAAAAAATAACTTTGTCACTTTCATTAATAAAGAAATAAATAAATCCCGCAGGTTAAATGTGACACAATTAATTCTATTTCTACCCAAAGATACGACGCCCTCTAGCTAGAGTTCATTTATGAAAGTATCAAGCTAGCTGTTCACATGGATGAAGAGCTGCTCAATGAAAGCAGTTATTTTCCAGCACGTAGACCAAAACGTTAATCACGTTCGTTTACGACTTCGGCATTGCCCCAGCGGACGGGGTCATCGCTCTCATGGGAGGCATTCCTCTGACTGCCCAAGTCACAACACCGCCCGGTTAGAATTGGCCAATTTACCAAATGCGAAGAACTCAACGCAGCTCAGGAGAAGGAGGATGCCTTCTTTCTGTTCGGTTAACACCTGAATGGTATAAGCTTGCGTTCATCGTCTTAACCCCCGCGTTCAGTGAGCTCACGAAGAAATTCAAACTCACGGTGTACACGTAGCTAACAAGCTAAGGATCACATACCAATCACCTCGTGTAGCTCGTAATCATCTTTGTTGATGGACCAGGGTTGGGAGCTCAGGTCCTCCGACATGGCTGAGGGCTCCGCTGGGGCAGGACTCTCTGTGTGTAGAAAGGTGGTGAATCCAAAAAGCGGGCGTAAAAATTAGTCAAAGTAATCCAAACAGGACCAATAAGAGCGACACTTCCCCTTCTTTGCGAATCCTGCAGCACTCCTGTCATTCCCAAAGTTTGACACTAGCCTAGCAGCCCCGCCTACCGCATTCCTACTGAGAAAATGTGGCTCTTCCTGGCGGACATATTGAGTGTGGCACACTATTGACGCTGAGCTCTGCGGCTCGGAAAACTGCCGAATGTAGCTGAGGGCTTCCGCCACACTTTTAATGGCGGGCCCGAAGCGACATCACCCCACAGTGTGCCCTTACAGGTTTAAGTTCAACCTATTACCTCAATATAAACCGCTTCTTTTCCACTAAAATTAGCACACTATGCTTCTACTGATTCGTCATATCACATAGTTTGAATGGCGTAAAATGTGAAAACATTAAACCACCAAGCTAGGCAACTCAAACACCTGACAGGCCAATGTCAGGGATTAATATTCGCCCAGAGATGCCTGCGAAAGGAGGCGCCTGCCCTCTGATTGGACACAACCACGTATGCTGCTTTCTGATTGGGTGTTCTCGCATATACTGTAAAGCGTAGCCAACCATAGTTCTTCCTTACCGCATTAAATTAGAGACCTCTGGTGGTTTATTTTATACCACACAGGATTTGCACAGTCATAACAAATGCAGGGAAACTAAAGGTATATTCAATTTTATAGTTCCATATTATTCATTTTTATAAAAAAAAGGAAAAAAGACCGAATAACACGCTGCATTAACTTTATTTGTTTATTTTAAAAAACATTATTTAATTGTTCTAAAAAGAGCATTTTAAAAAACAAACTCAAATTACAGATTCCACAGTAACAGAATTGCTGCACAGAAAGGCAGGTGTCAGCTGTCAGCAGAACTGAACTTGTGAAAGTATCAGAGCCACAACAGTTCTTCCTCTTTAAGCTTCAATTTCATGAACAAGTTTGCTCATAAGAGGAAGTGGCAAATGCAACACACATGAAATACAAAACAGGGCCACACAAAACCCCTGTCAGCAGTGGAAATCTCATAATATGATAATGACTTTGTGGACTGAGAACTTTGCTGGCATTGGATACTACTGAGCAGTCTCACTTTCATAATGACAGCGTGCAGGAATCTGTGTTGTCTCCAAAGGAAGTGCAATTTAAAGCAGTAAAAATATATACATACAGTGTAATCATGAGATTCCTCCAATGTTGCATTTGGCCACTGTCCAACATAATCTTTTTAATGGAATAACAAAAAGGCACTTTGAAATACGATTAACCGCCTGCTCCACGGTTATGGCAGCGACAGAGCCTTGGCAAGCCGAGTCCAGAACCAGGCCTGCGTGCAAGGCCGGGTGTAGTCACAAATGGTTAGGAAGCGTAAAATGCTGGGGAAGGGTTTTGTCATCGTCTTGTAGATCACTGGAATGAGGCGTTTACTTCGAGCTCCTGAAACAGAGAAAAGAATATAAATGGTTAAGCTGCATGCATAAGCCAGAAAAATGAACACAGCATTGTTTAATATAAAATATTTATATATGTGTGAGCATTACCGGGACAAAGGCTGAGAGCAAACTTGGTCTGAAAGTCACAGGCATCGCTGTCGAGATATTCATCAGAAATCACCACCACCATCCGTTTACACCTGTGTGCACGGTCACATATTATAATCATTTGTAAAAAATGTGAGAGCAAGAAAACAGAGAGATTTCAAGAAAAAATGTCAGGCTGAGAATTGGATTTCTTCTCTCAGGTGACTTTCGATATCCGAATTTCAGATGAAACTGAAGTTAGTTATGTCTGTCTTTCTAAACCATCTCTGAACTTTCCATTTTATACACACACACACACACACACACAAACACACAGATTATTAACCAAAAGGCAGACAGGTCTGAACCACATCCTGCGCCCATTTGGAAATCGTGTTGCATCTGAACAACAAATGCAAAATTGAATTGCAAAAAAAAGTAAACAGCTTTTTTGTGGGTTTTTTGGATCATAATGACCTACTTGGAGCTTCAGACTCACACCTGGCCCCGTACCCATGTTCGCTTAATCAATTTTTCAAGTTAAAATTAGAAGAAAAAAAAAAAAAGAAACCCTGAAAAGACCAAACAAAAAACCAGGTGTCCCACCTCTTCTCGATGAGTTCACTAGTGATGGTCCACACACAGGAGCCCGGGAGGACGTCTCTGTCGAACACACACAGTTTCAGCTTGTACTCCGTCTGCTCCAGCTCACGGATCATTTCGTGGACGAACGCAAAGTCGCTCTGGCAGTAGCAGATGAAGGCATCAAACATCTCGGGAACCCCTGGATTCAAAACATCTTGATTCAACTCAAAGGTTAACGTTTCACACAGATAAACCACAAGGCTGTGGAGGAAACTGGAGCGGCGAGGCCGTGTTGCAGTGCATGATTAGCGCTTCAGATAAACGGTCAGATTAAGAGACGAGTGATAAGTAGGAGGGTTTTTTTCCCCCCTGTGTGATAGTTTACCACAGAAAAGACTTGAACAAACAAACAAACAGTTACAAAGTCTTGAACATATAACAGATTCACATGAGATTGTGCTGTCTAATAAGGAGAAAAACTATAATAAGTTGATAATTAAAAGCAGCATGAATTTGGAAGGAAGTTCAATTCAATTCAATTTTATTTATATAGCGCCAGATCACAACAACAGTCGCCTCAAGGCAATGAAGGCAATCATTATGCAAATGCAATGATCACTGATGTAGTTGGAGTCAGTTAAAGCTAACACATATAGGGTTGCAGAACTTAACCTTATCAGTCAAATGTAGCACAATAAAAGGCATCAGATTTATAATAGAACTATATAAGCCTTTAAAAGAAAGCTTTTCAGTGGCACTGATTAGAGTCCTGTCATAAAAAGTTCATAAGTTCTTTAAAATGCTCACCTTCAGGATCATCATCCACAGTGATCCCAGACCTCTCAGGGGTGCGGGGGACACAGCTGTCGACCTCAGGAACCTGGAGCGGGGGTTCAGCTTTCTTCTTCAGATTATCACAGTATTTCCGGACATCCTCATCTGGGAACAAAACGGCGCAAAACAGCACACATGAGCGCAAACATGCAGCGAGGTCAAGGAGAAGCTTTGAGAAAGTGGGTACAAATGCAGCAGCCTCCAAGTCATGGACATATAACTGTGTTTAAATTCAGTTATTACACTTGCACCAACGCATTTGAGCAAATATTGCGAAAGACACTATTAGTCACGAGTAAGGTGTATTTAAGCAACACTGGAATTCATTGTTAATAATTTCCTGAAGCAGGCGACAGGGACAAGGTGGGATACAAACGCAAGCATGCGACTAGTCCTAATCGATGCTAATCAACGAGGAGCATTTCTTTAATAAAGACAAATGGCTTTAAGTGGAATGGCAGTAACGCACTTATCAATGGTCGCAGATCCTCCACGATGTCTTCTCTGTCCAGCTCCGAGAGCATTGACAACAACTTCCCCACTGACGCGTCTGTGGTCCGAGCCTGCCAGTCCTCCAGAACCGTGCAGGTTGGGTTTTTGGACACTTCGTAGTTCTTTATTTCCAGGTAGGTGAAGCCCATGGCCTCTGCGAGCGCCATCCAGTCCGCTGCTACCGTGTGCTTGGGGTTCAGATAAAGTCCCAGCTTTTTCCTCACGTTCATGTTTAGCGCAACGAGAGGAATCTTCTCCAAGTCAACTTGCGAGTCGGCGCAAGCCATGTTCCAAAACTTTCCGGAAGTCTTCGGTTAAGTTAATGGAGTTTTCTTTTTTTTCTTCTTTTTTTTAGGTTATAAGTAAGAAAGACTAAACATTGTAAAGATAGACGTGACTTGAAATGCTGTGTTGTCTCGGAAATCTACAGCACAGCCTACCTGACTGAGGAAGTGAAGGCTTTGCCCCGGAGTACGTCACAGACGGGGGGTGGAGATGTTATTCACCAAGTGGAGGCAACAACCCAAAGTGCGCTTCTGTTTTTTTATTTTATTTTATTTTTTTTAAAAACTCCGACATTCTTATTACGATTACTCCTGCGACCACAAGCGAGCTAATCGAGAATGAATGAAAGTTCTCACAGGAGCGAGCGCCACAAAATAATAATAAATAGACACGGACGTCCTGTTCCTCTTTTTCTCTCGTCTGTATTCACAGCTGCTCAGAATGAGCGGACTGACTTACTTGCTCTGATAAATGGAGGTCAAGATTTAGTGCACCAGATAACAACTTTAATTTTGTAACCATCACACAAACAGCAAAAACAAAGCATAAACTACACAGAACACCTGCGAGAACAACGTAACAGTAATCTGTTCAAAACATCATCGGAGGTCATTACAGGTGATTCTGAATAAAAACAAAACCACACTGTGGTTTTTCACAGTCGCTGCCGGAAACGCAGCGCAGGATCCGTAGAAGGCCCTCGATGTGGCTATTTTGTACAGAACTGATGGCCTGATTGGTGAAGTTAAAGCACCGTACGTGTGCTTCTTCAAATCCTTTCTTCAGCTTCCCTGAACCAATACATCAATGTGCCAGGCAGATTTTCATGGAAACGATTCCGGATTAAATCAGTGGAGCGTCCATGTGTTCACAGGTTCTTGCTTCTGGAGAAGTAGAAGTCGATGCCTCTGTCCCGATGCTGTTTGGGGGTGTGAGACGGGCCTTTCTTTCCTCTCGGTGAAGGTCCTGTGCCACCCTAAAGAAAAGAACGAAAGAAATGAAAAACTAAAGAATGATATAAAAGAAAATAGTAAAGTAACAGTGATGTTAAAATGTCATTATTTACACACAATTCAAAATAAAATAAGGAAGGGAATGTAGAAATTTGTTTTCAAGTACATCTGAGGGACAGCAAGACATATCACTGGGTAGAAAAGACACAAAAACAATATTAGGTCACAATTTATATTAACTTGTTTTTATTTTCTAAAAAATACAATAAAAGATTCGACCTCTTCTGATTTTAATAAATGAAACGCTTGAAGGGGAAGTGTCTCTCTAGTTACGGAACTGGTAACAACGTGACAAAGGGCCCAAAATAGACTGGAGCAGCAGATGATTTACTGTTTACTGAGATATAAATATATTTTATGATTTATGGGAAGCTTTAGTTTAAGTTTAGATAAAGCTGAAGAGTAACATGTAGTAATATCTGCCAGATACATACAATGGGGTAAAAGTGCAATATAAGCCTTAGCGCTGTAGTAGATTAGAAGTATTAAATAAAATAAAGTTGAAATACTTAAAGTACAAGCAGAATGTGGAGTAAGTCTATTTTTATCCAAGTGCTTTTATTTGCAGCAGTAATGGATAACACACTAATAAAGCAGCACTACACAATCACACTAACCACTTCCCTTATCCCAGAAACCCACCGCTTTCTTGTTAATGTGTCTGCTCCATTCAGGTGCCGTGACGATGGGAGCGGGGTAGGCGTCGCCGAGGGTCACATGAGCGTGGGCCAGCGTAGCGGTGCTGAGTCCCCAGGGTGTGTGCACATCACCTCCTCTGATATTCTGCAACTCTGGAACCCACCGCCGTACAAAATCTCCCTGAAATTTAAACGCAAACGGATGAGTCAAAACAGATTTTCTCACATTATGTTCTATTTTTAATCACAACAATAAAGCAACTTAAGCCTGCGACACGGGTGACTCAGCAGTTTTGTCTTGAAGCGCAAAAGTTGAAGCTTTAGACAAATGTCAAAAGGAAACGAAACAGTTTATACTTCATCAAACGTACATTGTTGTCATAGTCGAGGCCTTGTTTGATCATGTTGAACTTCCTGTTCTCTCTGGGGTCATTTCCAATCCCAGCGCTGTATAGCCAGTTGCCATAATTGCTGCAGACATCGTGGTCAACCTTTGGAGGAAAAGTTAAAAAAAATGACTTTTGTATTAACATCTGAACATTATATTCTTAAACAACTCAGCTTTGAAATAATGAATAAAGATAATAAACAACTACTGCTTACCAAAAGGGACTCAAACCATTCAGCTCCCATCCTCCAGTCAAGGCCCAGATCCTTTGTGAGGAAGCTAGCGACATTTTGACGCCCCCTGTTGGACATAAAGCCGGTTGCTGCCAACTCCCTCATGTTTGCGTCAACAAAAGGCACTCCGGTGCGTCCCTCTGTAAGTTCCAGTCGCACATAAATTCACCTTTATATTCGTATGCTATACGTACTGTTTCGCTTTAAAGAATATTTCATGCCGGATCAGCGAAAAGCACAAACCTTTCCATGCATCAAATAGCTTCATGTCCTTTTTCCATGGCACAGATTTTTCTTGAAGTCCTGAGTTGAAGTCACAGTGATATGAAATATGCAATTACTGCAGACAACAATAATAATACATGTAACATAAAACATCAGCTTACTGTACCTTTGATCTGAAAAATCCTATTTCCGTACTTCACACTCACAAACCTGAAGTAGTCCCTCCACAAAAGCTCAAAAATGACCCTGTGAGACAGCCAGGAAGCTCATCAGATAGTGAAGAAATAAAATATGACAAATATATAGATGTTCACATATCGCCGGCCTGTGTGCTCACCAATATGTGCTCTGGTTAGCTGTCCGATCCTTCTCGTACTGCTTGATCTGATGATAAATATATCTGGGTGAAATGCAACCCATTGCCAGCCTGCAGAATACAAAAGCCCCACCATTAGACAGACTTACAGGATTTACTTCCATGAAACATTAAACTCCACGTAGCAAAGTGGAGCAGAGAGGCAGTGAAACATTTATACTCACCAAGGTGAAAACTTGGTGGAATAATCCACACCAATTAAACCGTTACGAGTCTCTTTGTACGCTGCAACTGCATCCTTCAAAACAGACATCATGGAGGATCTTTAATAGATCATCTGGGTTTGTTTGTTTTGTGTCTCTACAGTTTTCTGTTATTGTAAAACACATGTTGCACTCACAGTGTCCCAGAAATAGTGTTTAAGTCTGCCCAGGGCGTGACTCTCCCCACCGCTGCAGGGGAAGGCTGAGCGAGGATCAGTCACGGGATCTGGAAGGGGAAAAGCGCTTTAGCATCGGGCATCTCTTCATGCACGATAAACATCCTGAATCATAAACACACAGAATAAATGTGCAAACATGTGTCTTGGTGGACTGTTCACCTGTCTGTTGCAGGTCCTCTGCTGTAGGAATGGCTCCTTCTTCAAGGCCTGGGGGAAGGGGATTTAGCTTCTCTGGGGTTGAGAAGAGCGGCCTCACCCTGCCCTCGCTCTCCACTGCCTTTCGGAACTGAGTGTACACATCGGGAAGCCTGAAACAGAGGGAAATAATAAAAGGCACTTCTTAACCTCCAGTGTAACTTTCACAAAAAGGTAAGCTTCCTCTCTGTATCTGTTTTCACACCTGGACATGTGGGGGAATGGAAGATCATCTCTGTGGTACAGCGTAGAGCCCCAGCAGGTATGAACTTTGACCTTCATCTGTGCACACACTTCTTTTACCCTTTTCTCCACATTCAGCTCTTCTGAGGTAACCTATAGAATAAAAACATGAAGGTGAAAACCACGCTCCAATCAACAAACAGCGTTTTTGCTGCTATCTGTAATATGAAAGAGCACCTCTTCATGGAAAGCCACACTACTGACGGAGCCCAGTTGCCTGATGAGATCTGCAACTACCTCCTCTGGCTTACCCCGTCTCACCACGAGATTGCTGTCAAACACACACACAAAATAAACACATAAGCCTCATTCCATGCCAGGCAAGCTGCATCCTGGGTAGAGTGCTAGTTGACAGGAAAAAAGTGATGGGAACAGTGTGTGCAGAAGCAATGCTAATATAAACATAAACCCCTGTAAGGCCAGGTGCGTCCTGATCCTGTTACGTGTATCAATTCAATCCTAGAAAGCCAAGGCCAGTGTCTTCACTGAGTTAACAATAACATGATACAAAAGTAAACTTATTACTTATAAACATTTCAAAGAGACTGTGAGTCAGCGACAGTGTAGCAAAGGCAAAACTGGACAGCGGGGTTAGGTAAAGAAAAAAAATAACAATCTCGTGAATTATAGTTTTATTACCTGCCTTTGTTGATCAGTGTGTTTCTGAGGTCTCTGATACTCTCCAGTAAGAAGCGCAGACGGAAAGGGCCAGTCTTTGGTAAGCTGTAGTTGTAAGTGCCCACATAGTGTCTGGGGTCGAAGCAGTACAGCGGGACAATGTTTTCAGCGTTTCTTTGAGCCCAGTGGAAAAGCTGCATATCGAGCATAGAATAAGAATACTGCAGCAATTATGTGAAAAAGGACATTTGATTTTATTCTAGATACACTTTTTTTACTATATATAAGGATGGTAGAGGTGGGCTTGTTGCTGTCCTCTTAGTACACTATGTAAGCCACTGAATTGTGTTAAATAAATACATATTTTGTGCTTTGCAGGGTTTTTCTATTTGCTGTTGCATTCTCAAGTTGCTGTACATTTAACCACTTGGTACCTTCCTAGATATGGCTACTTTGTAAAAACAAACAAATAAACAAACAAAAACTTAAAAAGAACGTTAGCAAGCATGCTCCTTGTGTGTGTGTTTTAATATTTTTATATTTTAGATTTGTAAAAATTGCAACAAGATGTCACAAGTTTGTGGAAGCTTGTTTCCACCACCAGGGGAAAATGTAAGGCAGAGTCCAAATTTTGAATTTACTTTGGGGTAAGTCGAAGTTTCGAGATACGTAACTAATAGCTTAAAAATCCGATCGAATTTTTAAGCTATTAAGTCAAGATACTGACTAAAATGTATTCATTTTAGTTCGTATTATTTGTTTTTTGATTTATTTATGGCATTTTTTCAGTTGAGAAAATAACTTTCGATACGTGTTGGATACTTAAAACAAAATAGGGGTTAAAAACAAGTCCAGTTTAAAAATTAAAAATGTGTAATCATTAGCTTTGGGAAAGATGCTTTTATTCTGGAGGTCTTGTACCGGTAGTAATAGCGCTGTAACGTGGCTGTAGGCAATATCGGAGTGAATGTAGTTTTAATGTCGACGTTAAAACGTTTAAACAATTTCTTTAACGTCGACAACAAAGCTAATACTTAAAATGCAAAGCAATCGTGTTTTTTTAAACGTTTAGGTTTAACAACGTCGCACTTTATTCTATGAACTAATGTTCTTACCTCGTTGTCGTGGAGACGCAAGTCGTTTCTTAGCAAACATATTACTGTACGGGAGGAAGACATGTTTGCTTTGTTTCCACCACAGCAGTTTTTAAGTTGTTTTTGGTGACAGTTGTTTTTAAGCACTAAGGAAGAGAGACCTCGGTGTCAGAGTTGTACCTCCCGGGTTGGCGGCAGTTGTCTCTTCGGTGGCGCCTCTCTGGCAGTCACGTTTTCAGACACGACGTTACAAAACGGCAGGTTTTGTAAGGTGTTTTTTTCAACAGTTGCTCCGACAGTTATGGTGTTAATCGTTTTTAGTCAAAAATATCTAAATATTTATCTTGTGTTATTTATA
>VUQR01014881.1:7348-27231 GCA_015108515.1 Hemichromis elongatus | reverse complement strand
AATAATACAATCTGCATGAGCAAACTGTAGCACATGACATACTCCCATGCAGTTCTTAAAGGTTTTTCAGATTAAAATGAGACGCTGTGAAACTCTCCTTAACAGACTTTCACCTGGTTTTTTCCCCTCCCTGACCTTTGTCATCATTACTCCCATTAAAATCCAATTAATAACCCAGCACGTTTGTCTCTGGCAGCAATCACTGTAAGATTCTGTCCTCTTATCAGCACAGTGGTTTGTTTTGCTAGAGGCACGCCAACCGTATCTGTGGGTGGTTTCCACTTGACAGTTTGACTCTCGCTTTAAGGCTATTCCTGAGCTCCAGGGCACGCCACACTGATGATGAACTCATCCATCAGGGTGCCGCTCAGGCTCCTTCTCGTGAGTGCACTTCCTATTGATTTGATTTGATGAAGACGGTGGCCTCATTAAGATGCAATTTAGCGCATCATCTCAGAGATCTGGCATCTCTGGATGAAGCTCACCTGCACCCTCGTCGCTTTCTCACCGCCTCGGGAACACGAAAACAAAAGGGAAGGAAACAAAAAACAATAAAGTAACACATGAAGGACTTTTCAGGACAAGAACACTGAGGTTTCCTCTTTTCAAGAAAAACACCAGCTAAAGTAACCACAGTGAATCACGGAGGACTGGAAAACTGACAGCAGAGAGACAGAGAGACAGAGAGAGAAGAAGGACACGGGCTATGAATGACTCTACAATCACATATGATGACGCTGACTTTCCAACAATCAGTCACATCTCTAGACATGCAATTTATGTCCTTAGACGTTGCTCAATCCACGTGGAAGAGTACTGTGCACTGGAAAAGACCACTTGGCAAAAAGCAAACTTTTTTTCTCCCCCACTACTTTTTGTTGTTGTTGTTACAACAGAAACTGTTTGTTGCGTGTTTAAAGCTTTATTGTGTCTCCTTCCTTGTCCATATCCAAATTCAGCCACATAACAGCTACACTGAAATCACCTGGAGACTCACTAACACTTTCCACTTGCAGGAAGGCCTACCTATAAATGCACTGCACATAATTTGTGTTACGAGCACTCACTTAAAGAGAACTTATAATAACATAATTAATAGCTGCAAGTCTACTGTACAGCCCTGGAGTTTTATTTCCTATAGATGGGAAATAATGGTAACAAGCTGTGCTCACAATCAGGGGGGGAAAACCCCCAGAGCGGTTCTTACCTTGTTATCTGTGTGTGCCCATGATCCACTTGCGGCTGCAGGATTTTTGAAGATGAACTGACAGTGGGCTGTAAGTTATCACAGACACGCGACAGGAAGAACGGAAAAATCCCAAAAGATGCGGAGAAAATCTTCCAAAAACAGTGAGCTGATATCCGGAAACTGCGCTCTAGACTAAGCGCAGAAATAACATGAACAAGCTGCACTCAGGCGCAAAGATATTCTTCTTCTTTTTTCAGAGCTGCATAAATCCAGAGTGGAGTGGACAGAGGCGAATAACCTGCAGTGGCCGATGTGTTTTAGAGTAAAGTTTTTCTTCTTCTTCTTCGCCCTGCGCTTTGCTTGTCTCAACACACACTACTGAGAGGAGAGAGAGCCGAGTTTCACCCCGGAGCTGCGCCTCTGATGTCAGCAACAACGTGAGCTCCAGGAAGTGGTGACGCTGTCCGGTGGTGCGTTTCTACGGCAGCGGCTTCAAACCTCGGAGAGTACCGCCCCAACGTGGACATGAGGGGAAGTACATATTTCTATATCTATCTTGTGCTCCTACGTTCTGTGTCCCAAAGTTCAGGTGGACGGAGGTGCTGTGCTATAGTGCAAATACTGTTATCGATCCAGTGCCAAGTAAACACAGGGACAGCGCTGATGATGGCAATGCCAATACTTTAACTTATAAAGGCAGCTGACCTTTCCGGGCCACCGTACATTACTGCTCTGTGGTACTGCAAGTTTTTGGTTTTGATCTGATACCAGGTAAATAGAAGGTCGGTATTTCCGATACAAATATGATTCTTTTAAAGTATAAAAGCAGCTTGTGTACGGGAGAGCAGTGCGTCATGACTTGTGAGGTTATTCATCATCGATTTGCAAATTCTGAAATGTTTAATTACCACTAAAACATTGAACTTACACTTACACGGGTCAACTTCTGTTGCTGTGTGTTGTTGTGGTATAACAGTGACAGTTAACACAAAGTATCAATCTTACTGAGCTTGTATCAGTCAGATACCAATACCAGCCTTGGTATGATACATACATATATGTGTAATGAGCAATATGGTGGGCACAGCAGGTTATGAAGTTGGCATTAGGCATAATCAGACTGAACCGACTCCATGTACCCAGTTAATCATCCCATCCAAAGGAAGACAAGCTAAACTCCTAAATGTCATAGTTTTTAGTGATGTATTTATGCTTTTTTCCCTCCTTTTTGTTTCTTTTATTTAACTAAAGTGTGTCATTTTAATCATATAACCAAAAACTAAGAAATCTGAAGAAATGCATGTATTACTGTGTCATTTAACCAATGTCCATACAGCATGCAGTAGAAAGGAAAAAAAATCACGACACGGCTGTTGATGGGATGAGGATTCCCACTTTAAAGGTTATGGAATGTGAGAAAGCGTGAGTCTGATTAGATGTATGTTAAATTTTTTATATCATGCTGCTTTGTCAGAACTACACGTCTCGCATGCAGACAGACCAGCAGTGTTGGTTTCATTGTATCCATACTAAGCTGTTAGAAGTCTCTTTTTTTCTATCCACCCAGACTTGGAAAACACCGATCATCAGGATGGCACGAACTATTTTAGGTCCAGGAGCTTATTATCCCACTGAGAATAAAAAGCTCCTTTTCAAGATCAATCTGGCCAAGTTTTGTTTTGGAGTTTTTTGGTGGTGGTGGGGGGGCAGTGATCAGTACTCCACACATGTGCCTGCTTCATCATTGCCACCAGAGTTTTTCTAACTCCCCTTACTTGATCTCAGTGGGTTGACAGTGCCTGTTGACTGTCATCATAGCTCCATTTGAGTGCTTTAAATTGTCAGATAAAGAGCACGAACACTTGCCTACATTACTGAATCCTCTTTAAATGACCACAAAATTCCTCCCTTCACTGGATCTGTGGCAGGCTTTACCATGCAGGGGTGCATGAACTTGGTTCATATATGTTAGTAAGATGTCCATTACATCTGCAAACACCGTGATACTATTTTACCATTAGTGCGGATAGCAATCTATATCTTTTTCCTGCATGTCAGCTAATAGGAGCACACACACGTGGCAGCACACTGCTAACTGGATTAAGTCTTACACCTCAAATGATAAAAAAAAGGCCCTACTTAACCAGACATCAATGCACTATTTTTGCCTCTCATTTGATAGCTGAGCATTTGCATTGTGCATTTCATTTGTATCTTTGGGGGTTAAAAAAGTCTACCTGTGTACCAAAAATTATTTATAATGGGCATAAAAATAAAACCCTGGGGGAGACAATCGGAATGACGAATGCTTATCCGACCTTGGGCCTCAGCATCAGATTAGTTCCAAACAGCAGTGTTTTATTGTGATCAGACATGCCCTTGCTCTCCGTAAGACTGCTTCGGTGCAATGAATATCAATTGGACATTTGCATCTCTCTACTGATTTGAGTGCTTGTAGATGTTAAACTGTGCTGCAGATGAACACGCCATGCAGCTGTTATAAACACTCACAGCCTGTGAGTGTGGGGGAGTTCACATGTTTTATATTTTGTTTTGTTTTTTTCTAGAATCACCTGAGAGAATTTTGGAGATCAGGAGGCTTCCCCAGAGAAAAAACACATACTATGACACATATGCAGGAGTCATAAACGCCTGCATATGTGTCATAATATATAACATAACCTTTGCCTATTGGTCATGTGCAGAAATATTAAATTCATACTAATATGCACATGTGTAGAAACCCATGCAAAGTGAATTTTAAACTGATTCCTGAGTATTGAACCAGCCTTTGCCTTTACTAGTGCTGGAAAGACTAGTTAGAATACACTATGTGTAAAAGAACATGTTTACATACTGGCGCTTATCCTTCTAGTTTTTACATTTTGCTAAGTTATCTCCTAGAAGAATCCATTCAATCCTCACAGGCAAACTGTGGCTGATATTGATTTGTTGGGAATCTATGAGGCCTCTCTCTCAGTAAGAGGAGCACCTCAGGGAAGCACTAAAAATACTGGGAAAGTATTTTTTTTTTTTAAACAGATGTTCAAATAAGCTTTTCTAGTGTGTTTGGCAGTTTCCTGGTCTGACACTGCCTCTCGGGCATTTTGCATGGTTTTTATGTGCAGTGGGACTAAAATAGAAGGTTAGCTACTGTCTCAAATTTTCCAGACTGCAGAATAGATCTAAAAAAAGGACTTCTTATTGTGGCTGACACAGAAGGATTTAAAACTGTATTCAGTAAAGTAGAGAATGCTTATTATTAAAGATTTATTTTTGCATAGGAACTGCATTAAATGGCTCCTTTCCAGATGTGCAAGCTCCCAGGTACATAGGCACTGATTTGGCTTCTTCATTATACAAGACTGCTTTAACCTGAGTGTACAGTGTTTACAGACAGTGCTCCTGAGCCCATGCAGGGATTTCCATGACAGCATCACGCCTGTTTTTGATGCAGTGCTGCCTCAGGGCACATAGATCACCGGGATCCAGTACTGATTTTTATGCTTGTCCATTGTGCACAGAGATTTCTTCAGATTCTCTTAATCTTTTGACGATATTATGTACTGTAGATGATGAGATATTCAAAATGTTTACAATTTTCAAGTGTGCAACATTATTCTGAAATGTGTTCAGAATTTGAGGATGCAATTTGTTTTTTTTGTTTTTTTCCAGATTGCTGAAAGGCTTTTGGGAAATGCTCTTTTTTTATACCTAGTCATGATACAGACTTGTTGTCAATGAACCTAATTAACTGTAAAATGTTTCTCCAGCTGTTTCATTTTAGAACCACTTAATTCTTCAGCCTTTTGTCGGCCCTGTCCAAGCTTTTTGGTGGTGTTTTGCTAAAATCAGATTCAAAATGAGCCAATAGTTTTTCTTAAAATTGTGCATTGTTGCAGTTTTAAACATTTCATACCTGTTTTATGATCTGTCGTGATTAAAATATGGGTTTAGAACATTTGCAAACTACCGAATCTCCTTTTATTTAGATTTTATACAGTTTAACAACTTTTTTGTGAATGTAGCTAATATGTAGCTATTTCAATTTACCGTAAGTGGATTCAAGGCTATGTGCCAACTGAAGCCACATTACTGTTTTACTGCATAAACCACTAATTGATATTTAAACAAAGGAAGTTTGAGTTGACAAAACTCAGAATGGCTACTGTGAGTCTTAACATACTGCGTCTTTCTGTCTTTAAATGTCTTCACGAAAACAGCCATTATTTAGTGTTCGCTGCAAGCACTTTAACACCGTTGTATATAAAGAATAAAAGAAGATGGGAGAAACTGCCTTTTATAGTTATTTGCATTCTTACAGATCAACTATAAATAAAGAGATTCAACACATTTAGCTCATTTAGCTCGACCTGTACATCTCATCAAAAGATCCTGTTCCCCGGAGCTGAAGCGTGATGGAGGTCTTTACGAGAGGAGACTGGATAACCAGGACAGCGCTAAACTCCCTGTCATCACTGAAACACACATACCGGTAATCACACTTTGAACATGTTACATAATGTTACATGTTACATGCTAGTAGGGTAATGACTTCAATATTACGGTAATTAAATTTGATGGTTTGTTGCATTACCTGGGAGTGAAGCTGAGCTGAAGACACTGGCTGCTGCTGGACCTGAGCAGGCCAAAGTCAGGTGTTACTCTGAACACATGGGAATCTCCTTCACCTGACTCTGCACCGGGTGAATGACACAAGTGGAGCTGACATGCTATGCAAAGCAATTTGGGCTTCAGGTAGAAAGATAGATTTCTAGGCAATATAGAGATAACTGATTGATTTGTGATTACTTGTAATTGATTTCCAGTAAATGTGGGCTCCACAGCTGCACAGATTTACTACTCTGGTTTGTGTCTGGCCCACATAGCAGAGACCAAAGTCAACGCTGACAGCAGATAAACGCAGTGCTGGAAGATCCAGATGGGCGTGGAGTGGCACCGTCTGCACAGGGCAAATAGACTATGTGAGGTCATATAGCAGCTCCTAACTGAGCTGTTATACACACACTGAACTGATGTCCCTAACCTGCAGGGTATTGTTGCTGTAGTGAATCAGGAGGTTCTGCTCGAACCTCAGCTTCATCTGCCCGTTTGCACCGTGGATCAGCATCACCCCAGAAGGGGTTTCCTCATCTGTCTGGTCCACATGCTCCAGAAGAGGCAGGGAACAGTGGAAGGCCACTTTCACCTAGTATTTAACCAAAGGCGGACAACACATGCGGTTAATCCTGTAAATCAAATCCTAATGATGCTGCTGCATCCATGACTTATCTCACCCGCATGTTGTCTTGAGGCTTAAGCACTAAAGACTGACTGTCGCCAGAAGGAGGATTTCTTGAGGTGCAGGTCTGGGCTCCGGGTTTGGGTTTGACCACTGAAAACGGAGGCTGAGTCCCCAGGCTGAAGTGCAGAGACATTTCTGATGTGTTTTTCAGCTGGAAGCTTTGTGTGATGTCAAATTCCCGCATCACTATCTGCAAAAAAAAAAGAAAAAAAGAAAGAAAGAAAGAAAAATAGAGTGTTCAAAAATACCTTGGGATCAGTATCTCTTGTGTCCACTTGCATGTCAGAGCACTGTTGATTAGTGTTGTACACTTCTCAGACCTACCTCATTGTCTGAGGGTGCGATCAGTAAATCACCGGCTGAAGCATGAAACTCCAGCATCCTGCCGTCCTCCTCCATCTGCACTAAAAGCCTGCAGCGGCAGGAAGTCAAGAGGAAGATATGCAACTTAATCAGACCACCTCTGAGCTCCTTTTTGCCTAACCTCAGCTTATTTTAATTTAAGAAACATAAATCGAGCAGGATGCATTAGGTGTCCGGGCGGGGATAAATAGCAGGAATATAATTGCTTACGCTGCAGTCTGAACGGCTGCTAGTAGATCCACTCTGACAGGCTCTAAATCCAAACCCTGAGCCCTCCCAACTTTACCGGGAACACAAGCAGCCAGCTGAATTACACACAACAATAAAGTATAAGGATTTAGACTGGATCACAGTTATCTACTGTTTGCATTTCCCAGGACGTAACATCGAATCCTACTCTTTCACATATTGAGCAGCTTACCTCGGAGTCTAGGCTCATGAAACCCAGAGCCAAGCCGACACATCTGGACCGACGAGCAGCCCCGGAAAGAGTCAAAGGAGTGAACGACACATGGATGGCTCTGCTGCTCTTTGCTGGAATCACCTTGAGATTTACCAAAAACAACCCCATCATTACTCAGACAAAATAACAGACAACAAGCTTATGGCTAAAATCCTCTGTCCGTACTATTTGTTGCGGTGTGATGCAGAAGGGGTAATCTGAGAGGTTGCCAATGTGAGGCCTGATGTGGACAGATATGAGTTTTTTCTTTCCAAGAGAGGGATAAAGACAAGTCTCCTCTTCTTCCCTAAGCTCATCTTCAGACGTATTTTCTTCCTCTTCCACATCCTGAAATCAATAGAGGAAAGCTAGGTCGAGCCATTCAAAGACGAAAATGTGCATTTATGAGGTTTTCCCACGGGATGTGTGGTAAAATCTTTAAGCATCTGCATCGTGGTGTTCAATATATACTCACAGTCGAGCTTAGGAGAGAAGCACTTGTTCCCTCAGAAACTGTGGTGCGTGTTTTTTCCCATGCTGTTTCATCGAGGCCAGAAAGCCTCTGCGCACTGCTCAGCACCTCGTTGCCATCAGCGTCTTTAAGGGGGAAAGCGTCTCCAAATTCCAACACAAGGTCCAGCAGTTTATGGTCGTTCTGATCTATGTTGTAAGTCTCCCAGTCCAAACGTATATCTGCCACCAGCAGATATTTACATTAGATCATTTAGAACTTATTTCTTTAAACTGCATTTATGTAGATCCTGTCCTACGGGCAAGTGCATTTCAAAGTGCTTTCCAGTTGATCGATGAGCAGATAATAGGGTTTCACAATGGCAAGGACAGTGGAAAGAGGCACTGAAAGCCACTTGAAAACACCTAAAAGCACCAAAACAGCAGCTAGCAGTGAAGCTGAAGCTCTGTTTTCCCAGTACCATCTGACATCTATCTATTAAGCTCTATTATGAATCCTCTTTGATATTTTTTATTCCAGTAATAAGCTGGAATGCGGTTACTCCCGCAGACAGGAAACGAGTGGGTCATTAAGTCCTTTTGCAGCACACAGTGTTTACTGAGAACACTTACCAAACATTGTGGGATTGTTGATGCGAAGAGAACGAGAAACGGTGTCACCACCCGATACATGAGTGCCAAACCTAATGATGTGGACAGGAATTTCTCATTAAACTAGATAGCCGCTCATTAAAAATACACAAACATGGGTATAAGTAGCTGGAGAAAAGGGCTGTGGAACAGACTGTATGACTGGTCCCTGGTTCTGGTCCTGTGGTCGTGGGCCTGTCATCTGGAAGTAGAGGGGGCAGCCTTTCACTGTCATATGGATGGGAATAAGCACAGGCTCGAGATCCCCCACCTCGATCAAAAAATAAAGTATTTAAGTAAAATAAAAAGAGAGAACATTTAGATTCACCATATGAATGATTGACTGTATATAAAGGATGGATGTGATAAGTGAGAGGCAGATCTGACTGAGAAATCAAGACACACTGCACAATCACTCCCTGCTTCATCCACAGTTTACAAAATGAACATCACTGTGTACTAAATGACACCATAAACTCATCAGGAATGTGTTTTCTCAGGTCGTAAAGCAGAAAACAAGTGTCACCCCCTGCAGGCCATTAAAAGAAATGCAGATTTAAGGTATTTCTACAGCGGCTTTACCTTAACAGAGTTACTAGCTACATCCATGTTTTATATCCAGTCTATTATATCACATTTATTAGCTTAAACTGTGGCAACATACTTTGCATATGAGGTGGTCTCTGTACTCCCCCCACATGTCAGTGTAGGCAGTCACGTCCACAGCCTGACTCTCAAACTGTCCGAGCGTCCCCGTGTTTGGCGTGACAGAAAAAGCGGCACCTTTTCCGTGAGCCAGTAGGCTACTCACAAACTCTGGAAGCAAGCAAACAAACACATAATCAGTTCCTTGTTTTTTTTTATTTCAAAGCACAATCTGAAGATGATGCATACCCTCATGTGCTTTTTCCTCTGCTTTCTTAGCTTGAACAGAGTGGAGCGGATTCATGACATATGCAAATCTGCGATTAAGATGCAGCCAGTGTCAGATTTTCTGTCAAAGCAAAGTTATACTTTGATCAATAATTCAGCTCCCTTTACCTTTTCTCTGGCTGCTTATTTGGCTTCGAGGCATGGCAGGTGAAATATTCTGCCTCTACGGTAAAAGGAGCAGGGATAGCAGTTTGATTGGTTATGAGTAACTGCTTGCTAACAGCTCTCTTCAAAATGACATCATCTCCAAAGTCAAGTACTGGTGTTGAAGGGCTCTGACTATTTGGACTAGAAAGGGAAAAAACAAATTTTTTTCAGTATCTGAAACTAAGTTATTTGATGCAGTGTATTTTTAGATACAAGGCTTTAGAGCAAGATCACTACCAGACACCGGGCACACTGTAAAACACACTGAGTTTCCTGGGTTTTGCCACAATTTCAACAACAAGAGGGGGGTTCATTCCCTGGACTTCACAGACAGCAGCTACCTCACTCAGCTCGAGCTAGAAGAAAAAAAGTAAGACAAACATGAGGATAAAGCATCAAATAATCACACATAAACCTTTTTGCCCTTCTTTAAGCTGTTTTCTTTCAAACTTCAGGTGTGTTTAAAAAAAATAATGCAGCAGACTAGCACTTACATCTGTGTGAGCAGTAAAAGTCACTGTGATTTCCATGCTGACATTAGGTCCCAGAGTACCAGAGGAAGGGTCAAAGGTGGCTGAACACAGTGAAGCTTGTTTACCCTGGAGCTGGGCCTGTTCAAAGCAGCAATAACTATTAAAAGACAAGCTCAATATAGCGCACTTGTCCATTAGGAAAGATCCATTTCCCATTTATAATATGTACTGAAACAACCTTTTACTGCATACTCTAATACAACTTAGTACAGTAAATGTTGTGTTACATACCATCCAACTGAACTGTGATGGCAGCAGGGTCTGATTGAAAAGAGTTACGGTGCCTGTGACAGGAGTTCCAACATAAAGTTCAGGGAAGGACAACGTGCAGTTCAGAAGACAGACGTGGGACAACTGTACATCTGCTCGCACTGACAGGTGACTGTAGGAAGCATACAGGGAGTGCTGTTACTTACTCATATCTTATTATTATGCATAATATGTTTTCGTTGTTTCTAGACTAAAAGGAGGAACCATAGTGTCTTTTATGACTGTTCTCCCTTACCATCCTGTCCCATTCTCCACAATCAGTTCAAGCTCAGTTTCAAACTGCTGGCAGGAATGTGGCTTAAAAAGCACGTCCACATTGCAAGAGGCCAAGGGAGGCAAGAGACCCCTGCTGGGCTCAAGTGAGATCTAAGCAGCAACACAGATTGTTTATATGAAGTCACTTCATGAGCAGAATAAACAGTCGGCCTAGCTTTCATTTTATCGTGTTTCCTATGTACCTGTGAGTCTTGATGCTTGCTCTCCAGGATCCAGGAGGCTTCCAGCTGGGTGGTATTGGTAAGGAGCAGGCTGGTCTGAGTCTGCTCTCTGGGCCTTATGGGTCCAAAGTCAATGCTGGGCACATTGAGCGTCACTGTGGGGCCCTATTTAACACCACCGATTTATAATGTCACAGAAATAAACTGTCAATGCGCTCTAGTAATGCATTTATGCTGTGTGGTTCAATCTTACTTTGAAGGAGACTTCTACAGCCAAAGTGACGGGCTCACGATGGTGCTGTATGTGGCAAACCAAACTGGTCACAATCTTCTCTGCTTTCCCTCCCGCCACAATAAGACTGAAGTCAAAACATTCATTCTCCTCTAGATACAGACCAGTAAAGAAGTGTCAATTAAAAAAAAAAAATATATATATAAACATTTAAAAATTATATTTTTTGTACCATTAAGCACATCTACTCTGTAATGCACCTATTCTGCCAGAAGATGGCTCCACTTCTATTACATGACAGCTGCTGTTAATTCTCTCCCATTGAAAACAGATGAAGGTTTTGCTGTGGTTCCACATCTGGTGAACGTACAACACAGAAACAATAAATTAATTAATAATAGTGATGTGGGCGCAGAATGACGTGATTTAACTGCACCATTAGAAACTAACCTTGAACTGCCTGCAAGTGGGTGTGCAAATAAAAACCTCTCCAGGGATTACAATGGCGTAAGGCTCTAGCAAGATCTGATAAGGCTCCGTTGACCCCTTGACCTCTATCTCCATGATGATGACGCTTGTTACCTTGGAGCCAGGCTGCACAGGCTGAAGGATGCTATATCTCCCCAAATTATACAATTTGTTAAATACAAAGACAACAAGGCAGGCTTTGTTTAGTAAGCATCATGTGTGAGACCTTGTGATTTTATTTTGTTATATTAACATTTATCAACCTGCTGTCAGAGGGCTCTGGTGGCAGCTGGGGGATGTCTCTCAGGACTAAGTGGAAGACACTGTGGTAATCCTTCAACTTGATAAAAAACATTCTTCATTCAAGAAATGCAACATTGTTTACCATAATGTTACATTGATTGCTTGATATATATTTTTTTCGCTATTAATCCAGAGTCCTCTTTACCTCTTTAGGGCAAAAGATGAGCAGATACTCTTGGTCCTGGCAGGGAGCCAGGATGCCTGTTGAAGGGCTGACATGGAAAACGTCGTCTGTGGCCAAGTGGAACTGGATATGTGAGGCATCAGGGCTTTCCCCTGGAAGCAGAGGATGCAGGTTGGGCTTCATGATCTGCCAGTGAAAAGGAAGCTCCAAGTGGCTTTATTCCAAAATGAAGAAAAGAGAAAGAAACAGACATAAGATGTGTTATTTACTGATCTCCAAAAGGAATTTTGCTGTTGCAAAAAAGAAAAAAACAAACAACGAGGGGTCAGAAACAGAGTTTATTAGCATTTAATTATTTCATCCAGGAAACTTCAGTAATGTGAATACAGCCAGTATGGGTGCTTGAACCCTATGTTATGTTACCCTGTGGCCAGAAATTTGAAAAGGAAGGGATTTGCTTATAAAATACATGAGACGTGAAACTCTTACACATTGTTTCTGATGACAAGCTTCTTCTGTTGCACAGAGTGAGGGTTGCATGGGCTGAAACGGATAAAGTGCTGTGCAGTGAGGTCATGCACTTCTCCAACCACAGGAGGCTCCTCCCGCCCGGACACAGACACCAGCTCCAGTGCGATCAGCTGGCCCTCACCTGAGAAGCAAACACATATTACACACAATGCATAATTTATTACGGAGCACAGCTCTTAGCAATGCCTCTTGTTGGCATTTACCTTCAATGGAAATGTCTTTCACCTGGCAGTTGTCACTGACAACAGTGAAAACCTGGCAGCTCTTCTCTGCGGTGGTTGGAAAGAAAACCACCTGTAAACCCACATTACATTTTTACATGCTCAGTTTCCACATTTACACTCAGCTGATTAGAAGTCAGAGGCGGGGGAAATAAAATAAATAAAACAAAGAAGAATTGAATTAACATATTATTCTTCCTGATTTTAAATTTAGACTCACCTCAACAACAGTGGCCTCTCCTGGCTCCAGTACAAAAAGGGAGGGACTGACAGCAAAGGGTGGCTGCTCAGAAAAGTACGTTCTGGCCAAAGACTATATAAAGAAAACTGAAGCTAATGAGCATGAGACAGAGCTGTTTGGTTACAGAAAAACTGAATTAAAAAGTTGCTATATTTATACAAGTCACTTTTACCCTAAAATTCGAGGCTGGCCACTGGTCCTTGGGAATAATGCAAAAGGTCCCAGTGCTGAGGCCCACATTTTGGCACAGAAACTCAACAAACTTAACTCCTCCAATGAGACAGCAACCACAGTCCAGCACTGTTGGTACTGAAGAATAAGAGAGAAGTATATCAGCAGTACATCGGCAAATAAAGTAACTAATGTACATAGCAACAACATTGGTGAGGCAGATTGCAGTAAAAACGTACAGGTTAGAATAGGAGGAGGTCTCCATGCCTCGATCTGTACCACAAACGGGTCCTCCGCCTGGGTTTCCACCACTATAAAGTCCTTGTAGTCTCCCAGGGAGTCTGGGGCAAAACGCAGCGTGTACTTGCAGCCCATCCCTGGGGCAACAATGCCCCCTTCACCAGGGAATCTCCCTGCCAAAACATAACACAATGACAACCCCTACTTATATTATGGCTGTGCAACTCTACACTTTGTGGGGTATAGCTTATCTTCAGATAGATTAGTGCATGTGAGGCTAATATTCATATACAGAGGAGCTGCTGTCTCCGTAGGAATGCTAAAACTGTATTCCAAAAATAAGACTTTTTTGTGGTTGAAGCTCTGTGGCATTCCTGTTTAATGCAGTCACTTACACTTTGACACGCTTGCTTATTTCCTCACCACATCAACAACAAGACAATATGCACCATCCAATCAGAACCAAAAGGAGCTCACCCAGTCCAATAGAGAAGTAAGGAGTGGTAGGAGGGATCACTCGAATGTGGCGGCTTGAAGAAGTCACGTTTTTAAGTTCCAGTGTAGTCTTAGACAGGAAAGGGTAGGGCAAGGGCTTGTTACACTGCACCAATTCGCAGAAAAAGGAGGTTACAAAAAGGTTACAAAAGCTCTGAAACACACCTCATAGACGTTTCCCACGCTGTACTCGGTGAAAACCACTACTGAAGGTTTTGCTAGGAAGACTGGAGCCGGTTCCTCAGCGGGGCTTTCAAAGTAAAAGTACAAACACAACCGCATCTGAGCATTGTGTGTATTCACAATAAAGACAGGCTCACGGAAAGTGATAGATAGAAAACAATCAGTTGTGGCTTTCGGGCACACTACACAACACACACAAAATACATAATAGTCAGCTTGGTTTTTTCAGAAACGCTTGGCTATACCAGCAGAGTTTATCTATGCACATATTGATTCTGTGTGTGTCTAGCAGAGTGTGGGGACGTGCATTTGATGTAAACAGCCTGACTACATTATATGAGACTACATAATGTTCAGAGTATCAACTTACACATCTTTGCTTTGGCACAAAGGGGGCACAGCTGTTTTCCACTGAGGTAAATGATACTCATGTTTGCCTTGGATATTGAAGGGGACTAGCTTGCCTGAGCTTACTGTATTTCCCATGCAAAAATCTCATATCAGCAACCTGCTTTAACTGTACATGCTTCCCTATCACAAAATGATAAGGATGTTCCTTGAAATTGTTAAAAAGCCTTTTATTCTTTTTAATTACCTTTTCTTTTTAGCACCTTTGCTCTCAGGCTCTGCCTTCACTTTGGTTCTGGGCCTGATGAGGGACATGTCGCACTGCTGTGAATTAAGGGGAAGGAAGCGTGGATTGCGAAGGAAGCTCTGTTCATCCTTCAGCTTCTGGAGTTTTGATTGTATTGGAGAAGAAACAAATTTTTTTTAAGAAAAACACCTACTTGACCTTTGCCCAGAAAAAAAGGGATCAGCAGCGGGATATAAAGATCTTATCAATCTCCTCACCTCCCTTTGAGTTTTCTTCCTCCTTGGGGTGTCCGAATAGGACTCAGAGCTCACACTGTGGTCTAACTCGATGTCTACAAAGCCCGTCTTTTTTGGGCTGCAAATCATGGTGTAACCATCATCCTGACACTCTCGGGACACATGCATGGTAAAGGCAATGGTCGGTTTGGTAGGATCCCACTTTTCTGACAAGAAAAGAAAGTGTGTAGCGCCGAATAATTGGCAACTAATACATTTAGGATAAATGTTAAAGAGGGACAGATACCTGCTACTGGTGCTCGTACATGTGGTTTTTTTGTAGCCAAGTAATCTTTTGGGGAAATCAGATTATTCGTTTCAAGAAGTTCTTCATCCACACACCAGGAAAAGGCTGATTTCACTGAAAATAGGTATAAAAATGAAATCAAATGAGGCACTTTGAAAACAAATAGTGAGATTAAGCTATAATGATGAGCTTTTTGGTAAATGAGTACAGAGATCATCTTGTTGTGTTCTTATTCTCACCTTTATTAATCTACTCTCTCTCTTCTCTGATTTATTCTTAGTGCCGATTGGTTGCAGAAGGCTCACCACACACATAAAAACCCAGACAACACAATGAGGGTCAGCAATTGGTGTTTTGGTCCCTAATTCCTTATGCCTCACCTCCTTGACAACTGACTTTATCTTTCTGTTGCTTTCACAGCTTTGTGTAGTAAGTATAGTTGAGTTTGTAGTTACCGGCAGTCCTGTTTTCTGTTGCGTTTTTATTACTCTAGTTTACTAAAACTACTAGGAGAGAAGCCCATTGTGTGGTTGGTTCATGGACTTCTTCCTCTTTTGTTTGCTTTAGCTGGAGCTTCCACTTTTTGTTGTGTCTGTTTGTCCTTTGTAATTAACCATAATTTCATGATTAAAATCTTGTTGAATGCAAGCAGCGTCACAACATCTTATTTGTTAGGTTCCCTTGAGTCATAAATTTAGGGAGTGAAACACCAGCATATTACAGCAGTATAACACAGTTATATAAAAAAAAGTTTCCATCTCACCTGTAAGCAGTCCCTGGTGATCACAGACAACTCCTGCTCTCGCCCTCATCCTCTCATAGGCCTGGATTTCTGTGGCTGCAGCACATGCGTTGGCCTGAATCATGTGACTCTCCAGCATGTCCACCTGCTTAATAGACTGTTCATACTCCAAATGAGCCTGTGTGGCAACGGGGGGGAAAAAATAACATCACATAAGTGTATTATTCTTTATTTTTTTTATTATTTTTTTTAAACTTGTAGATGAGTGTGTTTGGTTACCTGTTGGAGCTCTTCCACGTATCTATCATGATAGCTGCCTCGTCCCCATTTTGTTTTAACCAGGTTGGACACAATATCCTTTCCATTTATATCGTTTGTGTAAACATGCTTAAAGATACTTGCTAGTGCATGAGAAATATCCTGGGATACAACGAAAGAGAAGTTCGCTTTTTTACTATTATTATTAGTTTGATATTTGCTAGCCATTTAAAGGTGTCAGGTATATACTGGATCTTACCTGGGATTTCCCAGACGGTCTGTGAGTGTTTACAGACTGGTCAGCCCGCAGCTTTCCTCTGCTCTCCGGCTCCTCTTCCATAGCTGACACGTCTACTGCAGCTAAAGACTCTTGCGCAAAGTTACAGAGATGTTATAAGAAAGAGATATATTCGTAGGCTACATTAAGTCATTTAAAAACTAGTGCGATAACTTCATATTTTGTCAGCCATGTTTGGTTACACGGGGTTGCTATAGCAACAACCAAACTTCCTCAGACACTGGTACGGAAATGACGTTTTAGCATATTTATGTGTCGATTTAAGCTATATATATTATTATTATTAGCATTAGTAGTACTAGTGTTGATATTAGTGTTAATATTAGGACGACAGTTTAGTTATTGAAATAGGTTTAAGCCGCTTCTTCTGCTCTGCTCCCTTTTGGGGACGCCAGAGCACATTATCTGCCTTCATCTATCTCTATAGCTTCTTCCTCTGTGACCCAACCCCCTGAGTGTCCTTCTTCACTACATCCATGAAGTCGAATGACAAACCAGTCCAAACCAATTCAGTTAGATTTAGTTCAGTTTTATTTATATAACGCCACATCCCAACAACACGGCACTGGTTCTCCAGCAGCTTCATAGTCAACATATTTTGTCCAGTATATTCACTATCCCTCATCTGCGCATGTCCAAACCATCTCAGCCTTACTTCTCCGACTTTGTCTACAAACTGCTTAACCTGTCTATTTTGGTCACTCCCGGTAAAAAATCTTAACATCTTCAGCTTCGCCACCTCCAGCATCAATTCTTCTGTCTTTTTGTAAGTGCCACCTTCTCCAAATCACACATCACCAGGTCTCTCTACAATCTTGTAAACCTTCCCTTTTACTTCTGTCTCAACTCAAATCCCTGACACTCATCTCCACCCATTCTGCCCTGGCTGCACTTTATTCTCCACCTCTCTTGTGCAATGCCAGTTGCGTTGGGTGGCTGATCAGGCAACTTAAAGTGCGAATCTCATCCTTTTTAAACTCAAAGAGTCTAAGCAGCATTTTCCAGATGACAGGTCTGCTTACACGTGTGATAACGTTCAATGAATTTGATAAAATGCTTCTTATTTTCTGTAGGCTCTGATACAAACAGTCTGAGCCAAACCACCACCCCGCGAAACCCGATACACCCAAAACACAACAGCCACACACGGCACTGTCCTATTGTCCCTTCTGTATACACATACGATTAGTTTTCCAAGAAACTTCAACGTGGGAAATAAAAACAGGTTTTAGCTGTTTGCGTAAAGCAAGCTGCGTTTCCACGTATTAAAGTACGGTATGTGTCTGTAGTCTCACTCGATGCAGCAGCCGCAAAGTCAATAGTTTGTGTTGAAGAGGCCAAAGATTCCAAAGACACCCAAAACAGAATCCTTCACTGTGTCGATCAGCTCATGCGGTGTTCAAGTGGGATTGTCAAAGAGCCAATTGTTGAGCTGACTTTGTACCTCCTTGTGGTTTGCCAGACATTTTTCTTTTTTCCCCACAAGACATACCCGAACACAAGAGCTTACAGACCGGAGCAAACAGGGGGACTCTCATAATAAAGAGGCACAAAGAGGGATCTGTCAGAGTGGCAGTATATGGCATTCCAGCAAACTAACAGGAGTCTGTGCAGCTAAAGCAAATATTGTTTACCTATGTTTCAAAGCATCCATCCATATTAAGTGACACACACAAGAAAACACACACTCAAACACCTACAAAATTGATCAGTAGCATTTCTGCGTGCGAGAGACTGTATGCGAGAATGGAAATCTGGTTCTGCTCGTTTGTTGTTTTTTTCCCATTGTATCCGCTCAACCTGTTTTTTTTAGAGCAGGGCTCATTGTGTATTGAGGTCTGACAGCTTTAGAGTGAGATTTAGACAACAGATTTTTTTTTTAAACCTTAGGTGCTGACACAGAGGTGGTGTGATGTGGAGAAATGATAACATTAACCTTGTAGTGCAAAGAGGTATAGGCTGAAGCATGAGGACTTTAAATAGCAGGTCTGTACCAGACTGGGGCAACACCCTGAATAAATCACGTCACATTTCGGGTGCAAGAATACCACAAATACGATCAGGTTAATACTATATGCTAAAACTATCTATGAGTTTAATTTATACTTCATGAAAGCACTTGCATTTAAGCTAAATGAGTATTTCCTTCCACATGTGTAATTTCCACTGTGAAGAGCGATGCCGTAAGAGTATTTACAGTGGTTTACTTGTCCGACCGGTGCTGCAGTGGGTGTGGACTCCAAAGCACGCAAGAGCCCGGTGGGTTGGTATTCACGGGGCACTGTGCGGTTCGGTTTGGACTGTATCGCAGGCTGGGTTTATTCTTCCATAGGGCAAAGAGACGAGTTTTATGCCCGGAAGACGCGCACTGCATATGGTGACTTCTATTAACTGATATAAAAATGGATTCCAATGGCGCATCTGGAAAACACGGTGAGTTGCTCAAAAAATCTTTGCGTGTGAGCGCACAGATTTAGTGTACGTGTACTGAACAGCGCGTATTTTTGCTTTTTAAATGTATTTCATTAAAGTTGTGTCAGTGACCCGGAGCGGAGTCGGCATTGTTAAGCAGGTTTCACAAAACCCACGTTTATGTTTGGACTTTGAATGAAAGTTGAGTCTGTTTTCTTTGAATGAAAGTTGGTTCTGTTTTATTTTCTCTGCCCAATTAGCTATACAAAGTCTCCTGTGTAATATCTAAAACTTTGACCAAAATAACAAATATCAATCAACGGGACCTTTTTTTTTAATAATGAAAATTAAATGAAAAGATAAAAGCAAGAAAGAATCAGAAACGTTGTGGTTTCTTGGTTAGAGAAATACTTGCCAATATCTCACGTTCCTGGGTTGCTTTCTGTTGGTTTTCTTTGAACGCAAATTTGCCATCCAAAACACTGAGGTGGGCTCGTGGTTTTCGTATCGTGACAAGTTTCTTTTACCATAACACGTTTCATTGACCTGAACGAATAATATCGAATGAATTCAGGTGTTACATTTCATCCCCCTTTTTTCACTTCACCTTCCAACCACATCCAGAGTGCGCTGATCAGGGAGGAGGACCGGTTTTTATAAATTAGACAGAGTCCTTATAAATCCTTGTGGATATTAAAATTAAAGTATTTCTCTCTCTCTCTCTCTCTCTCTCTTTAAATATCCTCTTTGAATTTGCCATCTTTTAAACCACAGTCCAATCAGCTTTTCCCTGAGGGTGGCGCTGTACCACATCTGATTACTCCTGTACTTATTAAGTAAAATATTCATCAAACGTATAAATATACAACATTGTTTTTAAATTTGTTTTGAGGCAGTTACATCAGCCCGAGCAGGCCTGATAATAGGGAGGAGTATCATTGATGCTGCGTTGTTACACAGAAATGCATTTAAAGCCACATTGTAACCTTTTACCCATGTTTAAGCAACCGACAAATTCTCTTTTAAGCGCATAAGACCTTTTATTATTGGAGACAAACCTCACCCTTTTAGTGAGAGTGATGGCCCATAAGTCAGTCAGGGATGTTTCCGCCCATTAGAAGTAAAAA
>VUQR01014880.1:0-18734 GCA_015108515.1 Hemichromis elongatus | reverse complement strand
TTAAACTAGGGTGACCAACTGTTCTCTTTTCCCCGGACATGTCCACTTTTCACGTTCTGTCCGGGGCATCCGGGGGGGTTTTTGAAATTGATAAAAATGTCTGGGTTTTACGAGCCTACAGGGGACCCATATACGTTACGTCATACCTTAATTGCTGCCTGCTTTTTGAGTGGTTATTTTGCGCTCACAGGCGGGACAGCTGCGCACCTAGTAATGTTTAAAAGATGCCGAAGCGCAAGTGCACCTTTTCAAATGAACTGCAAATGAAATTTCCCGCATACCGTCGGTCGGCATAAATGGGAGTCGGAGTGCACCGTGTGCAGAGCTGGCACATACGTTTGTGTGTCTAACAAAGGTGCGGATGATCTTGTTGCTCACATGGACACAGAAAAACGTAAAAAGGCTGTGCGAGGCAAAAATTCTTCTACTAAGTTAACTGAGTGGTGGTAGAACTGAGTTAACTTAGTTAACTAAGTTAGTTCTTCTGAGTAAGTTAGTTCTTTTGCACTTGATGACTTTTAAAAGCCTCACACTTTACAAGTACATTTGAAAGCATATTGGGATAGTGGTTTGATGTTGTCTAGCTGGCATAATTTTCTAGTTGTTTGCACATGCACATTTTGAATATACCTCTGGTCTTTAAAAGTATAGGACCTAAATGCAAGACACAAAGAAAAATCAAACCTCAACCAGGCATCAGAAAGGCAGTTAGAGAAGTCAAACAATACAGGCAACAGGCTGGCAAAAACCCACGTTCCAAAAGAAAAAAGAAAAAAAACGAGGAACAAATAAAACAGAAAAAAATGGCTAGATAGCTTAACAAGCATAGTGAATGAAGAAAAGTGTTGTTGGGGATCACAAGCTGGCAATAGAATAAGAACCATAAGCAGTTCAGCCTTGCTGTACTGCACATGTGCTCCTGCTAATCAGAGGAAAAGTGAAATAAAAACACACCAATAAAAAGAAAGCCACTAAGTTACAGAGAGCGCTGGTCAGCTGCGACTGCTCGCGCCAACATCTTGACTGCTAATCATCTTCTACTGCTCCACCATCGAGAGCCTTCTGACCTACTGCTCTACACTCTGGTGGTGTGGGCGGTGAGGGCGACAGAGCAGGCAATTGGCACTTCACTAACCCTCCTCAGAGATATTTATACTGGCAGACTTCAGCAGAAAGCCAGTATCATCATCAAGGACCCTCGCACTCTGGACACTCACTTTTTTCCCCCTTCCCTTTGGTAAATGCTACAGGTTGATCAGGTCGAAGACAGACTCAATAAAGGTTTCTCCCCACAGGCTGTCAAACATGCCCTACCTCCACCCTGATTGAAGGTAAACATTTACCAAAAATGTAGAAAAGGAATCTGGTGTTACTTGTCTCTCAGAAACAGTTCATAACTGCCCTTCAAATTATTTATGTCACCTAAAAAGTAAACCTGTTTCTCCATCAGCTGTTCAGCTCTGATGATTCAGTAAGGACATCTGGTTTTATCTTCATGTTTTACTCTCATCACATAACCAAACAGATATCATGACCAGCAGCTTTTATGGCCGTGACTTCAGCAAACATCAGCTGATACTAGAAAGTAATATCAAATCAATTCTAACAACAGCTTATAAAGCTTTAACACGCTGCTGTTGTTTAGCGCACTGGTTTTCTCTTTCTGGAGCAAAGTGGGGGATAAAAAACCAAGAGAGACGGGACTTGACAAAGAAAAGCAGATCAGCCGATCACTGATCAGTTTCATGATTGAACAGGAGAGGGAGGGGTGAGAGAATGAGAGTTTCAGCTTTGCATTTTTTTTTTTTTATTCTAGCTGAAGTATGGGACAAATCACATTCCTTTTCACCTCAATACCATTTTCTTCAATTTGTCTGCAATAACATTAATTTTAGAGCCGCTGCTCAAGCAAGGGGGAGGGTCCTTTTGACTTCCTCGGTTGTAATTGATCCGGCCCAGAATCGATCATGACACTTTGGCCAAACAACCACCTTTCATTGTTTATACCATTACAAAAAAAATACAAATAAAAGAATATAAAAACGAAAAATCACCATCGGCCCACCGGCCAAATGCCCAGTATGCACAATGGCCAGGCGAGCTATGGACGGTAATAAGAGTAGGAAAAACTGGAAATAATTACATTTTTTACAACCTGTATGGCTACCATCAAGGTGCCATCAGGCCAAACAGAGATTGAATACAGCAAATCACTGAACACTGTTTCCAAACTTAGCTAGTTACCTCTAGCAATTTCATGCCAACATTCGTAGAAAACACCGACAATACATTGTTAGTGCCTTAGTTCTGAGATGGGCAGATGAGTTTAAACTTTAATGGCTTCATTCTCCTAACTGAATTTGTATCTTTAGTATTTTTGTGTCCATCTGAAACAGTAAAGAAGGTTGTGGAGGATGAAACAATGTGTGCGCTGGCAATGAAGGCAGTAAAAGCTTCCAAATGAATAAAGAATCTACAGAGTAAAGCATCCCATCAGGGCAACAGAAAGTGCACCAGAGTACAACTAAATTTCTCAATGGTACGACTTAGCTGTTCAGTAAAAAAGAAGTCGACGGAGTTACTTTACTCAATTGAAAGCTTTAAACATTAGCCCAATACATAACTAGCCAACTTAAAGCTGTCTTCACAGCACATTTCATAAATCTCCATGCCATAACTAACTGCTATAATAGCGCTGCAGTATTGCATCATACTCAGTGCAAATCAATCATTTCTCCAGCGAGTTTGCTAGCAAGCAAAATAATAATTATAATTTTAAAAAATAGTGTGTATCATACACCGTTTTTCATTATTAAAACAACAACCTACAGGCATGTTAGCGCACTCATCCCCAACTGCCCGGGGGAGGGGCGGGGTCACACATTAAAACATACGGTGCAAGGCAGCCCATGGGGAAAAATTTTGCTTTTACATTTTGCGACTCATTTTATTTCTTTATCTGATAAGAAAACGGTTCAATTAGATTGTTATTTGCAGTGAATGGAATACAGTTACACTTTCAAACACTTTTAAGCACCACATCTGAAATTCAAGCATTTTTCAAACCTTGAAAAGACAATATTAAAATTCAAGCATTTTCAAGGATTTCAAGCACCCATACAAACCCTGAAAAGTATGATGCTGGAGTAAGACATGGACTTTCATTCTAGTTACAAGCCAGATAAACTGGCCTAATAATAAACAGATAAATGACTGGCCACGGAAAACAGACCAATTATTAACCACTCATTTAGCCTTATGTTAAGCTGGTGTGGAGCTCAGTGACAGCAAATAACAGGATGGATAATGAGATATTTCTCCTCAATTCAAATGTATTAATATAGTGCCAAATCACAAAAACTGTGGTCTCAGGGCAGGGTGTAAGGTAAAACCATATATATAATAAACATACATCTGACCTTTGTGGCAGGCTCTGTATGCCTCTTTGTTTGACTTTGAGAAATCCATTCCACCATCACTGTCCGTTCCTGGTGCAGTCCTTGGAAACACAAAAGCATTAGGGAGATTAATATGATGTGTGTCTTATAAAAGATACTATTCCTTTCTAATTTAGGAAAGCTGCTAAACATGGTATTACTGGTTAAATAAGCTGTAAACCTTTAGTATTGTGTTTTACTGTGTGAGTACAGGTGTAAGTGGCTGCTCAGGAGGACGAGCAGCTCACCTACTGAATGGAAGGTTGGAGGTTCGATTCCTTGCTCCTGCAGTCTGCATGTCAAATATCCTTGGGCAAGATACTAACCCCAAGATGCTCTCTGATGGGTCCATCGGAGTTTGAATGTGTGTGAATATAATTAGAAAAGCACTAAGTTTAGAAAAAGTGATTGGGTGAATGTGGCTTGTTGTATAAAGCTCTTTAAGTACTGTACTCCCGGAGAGTAGAAAAGCGCTATATAAGAATCATATCATTAAAGTGTGTTCACAATGTAGATTATAAATTATTCACAGCTATTCTAGCATGCATACTGGAAAAAGTTGCATCTGATGTATAATTTTGGACCAGATGGGATTTATCAAACAAAGAAACTATAGTTGATATAAGATGAACAATTAATATACAACAAAAACCAAGTACAGATAAGAGCAGTGGCTTTCTGTTAGAAAAAGCAAGGCAAGCAGTGTTTTATCTTTTTGAATCTAAAAATAGACAAATGAAAACATACCAAAGTAAAGTGATCTTTCTCCTTTTATCTCATATAACAGTGTTATACGCCTTTCCTTTCCTAAAAATCCATACATTACTGCCATCTTGTGGCTGCAGTCTGGTATTGTCGTTGCCATTTAGGTGAACTGTGACAAGACAATCTCTGAATCGAGGAGGTGGCCTAAGGGTACATCTTTTACCATCTTACAATGCTGTGACTGCAGCCATCCCTCAACTCTCTGTGAATGGTACTCAGGGCTGAATCAGGTGACTCTGAATCCTCCCTTATTACGTTGTCAAAGGAGCTGTAAAGCAAAGGCGTCTGGACTTCTTTAGGTTGCTTGAAGACATTTCACCTCTTATTCAAGAAGCTTCTTCAGTTCCCTTATTACGTTGCATTAGGTCTAAGCTGCTGGGGCATTCCCATGATGCATTGACTACTTCTTCTTCAGTCACCTTTGTCACGCACTATGTGTTAATAGACCTCTTCTGCATTCAATCACACTTGTTCTCAATCATTTCCTCTTATATCCTATCTGAAGACCCAGCTTTCTGTTTGGCTTTTACACCAATTATAGAATGTGTATAATCTAGAACAGAAGGACTTTTCCCAAATACGGAACTACTATAACCGGAATAGGAACATTATAGCTGTTAAAGCTTTGTCAACAACAGAATCAAACAATTTTATCATTCTGAGGTCAGCCTTGAGTTGCACCATAAATAAAGTCATTGAGCAGCTGTATGAAACACCATCCAAAGCTAGGAATTATAAGATTTGACATTTTAATGTAAAATGGGGGAAAAAGCAGGAATTCAATTATTTATTCAATTTTATAGTGACAAATCACAATGTCTGAGAATAAAATAATAAACTAAAACAGTTAAAATTTGAAAAAATGATACATCATTTGGACACAGATAATGCAAGGGCTCCCTCTTTAGATAAATAAAACATTATTTGTGCATTAAATATAAATTAAATCAGATACTGTGTAGTAACATCAATAGAGCAATAATCTTTGTAAGACAGTACTTTGAATTGGGGACAACCACACAAGTTATTAGCTAGACAACTTAGAAAGAAAGAAGTTAGAAAATGACCGAATGATTCACAAAATTAGAACACCCATTGGAAACCTGGTCACTTCACACAATGATAACTTTAGACAGTTTTAGGAATCTCTCTATACTTCTTATTCCACTACTGGGCCTAAAGATATGCAGGACTTTCTAGACAAATGTTACCTCCCTGTGTTGGATCAGGTGGCTCGCAAGACTCTGAATGCCAGGATTACAACTGAAGAAATTACAAAAATCTATTGGTTTATTAAAAAATGGTAGAAGTCCAGGTCTAGATGGTTTAGGGAAGGAATTTTACAAACAGCTCAAGATCAAACTTGTTCCATATCTATTTAAATTGCACAATCATGCATACAATGTGGGCAATTTACCACCAACATTGAGCAAAGCAGTTATTGCTGTGCTTCCAAAAAAAAGGTAGTCTTGTAAGAAGTGGGATCATATAGACCCATTTCTTTATTAAATTGGGATCCAAAAATCCTGGCTAAAATACTAGAGAGAAGACTCACTGTGGTAATAGATAAACTGGTACATTCAGATCAAACAGGCTTCATACCAGATAGAAGCTCCTTTAGGCGTCTATTTAATTTTTAATATAATTTACTCCTCTGAGGTGCAACAGGATCTAAATATACTTAGCTTAGATGCCAAAAAGGCATTCGATCATGTCAAGTGGCCTAATCTCTTTGCTGTCTTCGAGAAATTTTATTGGGACAAGATTTTATTTCTTGGATAAAATTACTCCATGAGAACCCTACAGCCAGAATCCTTACAAACCAAACACTATCTACTCATTTTAAGCTCAGCAGAGAGACACGACAGGGATATGTTCTTCACCCATTACTGTTTGCTCTTCCTCTGGAACCTCTGGCACAGACAATTCGTACCCATCTCTATATACATGGTTACAACACAACATACACCTCTAATACTATATCGCTCTATGCTGATGACATTTTACTACACATAACAAACCCCAAACCTCCGTCCTAGCAATTCTCTCCATTATTGACAAATTTAGCACCTTTGCCTGTCACAGGATCAACTGGGGAAAAACTGAAGTATTGCCCATCAAATGGGAAAGTAATGAATGGCTTACATCTCTCCCATTTAAAGTAATTTATGAAAAAATTACATATCTGGCCATTTCAATAACAAGAAAATATTGCTCCCTAGTGAAAGAAAACTTTCTCCCTCTCCTGCAGAAACTAAAAAACAACATTCAGTTTTGGAGGACACTCTGTATTTCATTCATAGAAAGAGTGAATTCAATAAGGATAGTCTTTCTCCTGCAATATCTGTACTTGGTCCAAAATATCCCAATTTTTCTGCCCAAATCTGTCTTCAAAAAGCTGGATGTCAGTATTATGCCGTTTATATGGAATTAAGAAACACATAGAATAAAGAAAGAACATCTTTGCAAACACGGATCTCTTGGTGGACTGGCACTACTGTCACGGTTCTGGGTCATTTTGACCCAGCTTTTTTGGTTTCTTATATTCTTATATAGACCAGGAGCCCCTTGCAACACAGCAGCAGCGACCACTGCAAAAGAGAAGCATTTCTAGGCTGCTGCCACAGAATTCCTCTCCCTTCATGTCTGGGTCAGACTACCATTGGCCAGCCTCATTCCTGGCAGCGATGCTTTTGGAGGATGAGGAAAAAGCCTTCATCTCTCCACCATCACTTGTTTCCTCCAGCACCTCTGTTCCCTCACCAGGGAGGAAACAGCGTCCATGTCACCCCACAGCCAGACTCTGGGATATCACAGCAGCCGGCTGTGGTGAGCAAAAGTGACACTTTTCCTGTTGTTTCGGACTTTGGGACAGTTTTTATGGGGCTGTGTTTTTTGTGGCAGAGAGTGACAACAACCATAGTTTTTCTACCTCACCTGTTCACTCTGAGCAGAAATCTAATCTAGAAAGGCCTGTTTTCACTGATCCCGTGCAGCTGGTTAAGCCTTGTTCTAAAGGCTCAGGAGAACCCACACCACTCCCGATACAACCACCATTACCGCAATTAGCTGCCCAGCCAGAAGCTCAGTTAGCTGCCCAGCAGCCAGAAGCTCAGGCTCCAGTGTTTCCCACAGGTCAGTCTCCAGTATTTCCCGCAGCTCAGTCTCCTGCAGTTCACTCACCCTTAGCAGCTCAGCCATTTTCTCAACCACCAACTCCACTCTCACCACAACCGTCACTACAACCACTAGCTCAGGCTCCTGCTCAGTTGTCAGTCCAGTCTCCTGCAGCTCAGCAGCCATTAATTCAGTCTCCTGCTCAGCTGCCCTCAGTTTAGTCTCCTCAACCGTCAATTCAGCCACCATCTCCACCCACTCATTCTAAGGAGGGAGATGGCCCTAACAAGACTTTTGTTGTTTTTCAAGAGCTGGCCTATTTAGAGACAGTTACTTTCCCCAGGGCTTCCCCAGAGGCTGAGTTGCAGCCCTCGGCTAACTCTGGACACCTGTTGTCCTAGGGAGCTTAGCAGGAATGTCTCTGCCATTGGTCTCTGCTGAAAGCTCAAGCGAGTTAACTCTACCACCTCCGTCCTCTGCTGGAAGCTCTAGTGAGCTCATTCGGCCAGCTAAAGACTGCATCCTGCTGTTGCTGCCTGAGCAGAGCCACTGCCCTATGGAGCTTCAACCCACTTTGTCTTTGCTAGAGGTCTCTGTATCTGCTAGTTCAGTCTCGTTCCTGCCAGAGGTTCCTGCGCCTGGTGGTTCCGTCTTGCCACTGCCAGAGGTCTCTGTGCTTGCTGGTCTTGTCTCGCCACTCCAGAGGTCTCCGTGCCTGCTGGTCCCGAGCCTGCCCCCGCTGGAGGATCCGGGGGGCCTGTTCAGCTGCATGCCTCCACTGGAGGGTCGAAAGGGGCCTGTCCAGCCTTGGGCACCTCGTCTGGACATGCCTCATCTGGTCCTGCGGTTGCCATGCCGGCAACCGATGTTTGTCCAGTGCCTCAACATCACTGGCCACCTTCCAGGCCACCTTTCAGGCCACTGGCGTGGGCGGCTTCTGGACCTGCTCAGTTGCCACCGCTGCCTCTCGCTCGGTCGGCCTCTGGACCAGCTCAGTCGTCGCCACCGCTGCCTTCCGTCCTGGACCCTCTACCACCCACCCGGGTCTGGAGGTCGTACTCTACATGCTGTGTGTTATGTTCCAGTGTCTCTGTTTGTTTTTTTTGTGAGTTCTATTTTATGAGGAGGTTTTGCCAGCAATAAAACCTGCATTTTGAGTTCCAGTCCTGTTTTTGAGAGTCCTGCATTTTAGGTCCTTTTTTCCTGCCTGCCTGCCACACAGTCCGACTACCTAATTTTATGCATTATTACTGGGCAAAAATTTTAAGAACAATTTTCCTCTTACTGTATTATACAGCATGAAGCAGGAGGATTGCCTTCCTTACTTTGTTGGTAGAGTATTACTTTCACCTACTCCCTTGACAAGTGCACACTATAACAATAACCCAGTGAGCCATACCACTTTGCAAATTTGCGAAACAAATAATTAAGCACTTTAAAGTGAAACCACTATCAATTTTTATACCTGTTACATCTAACCCTTCCTTTCTTCCATGTCCAGACGGAGTTTTCAACACGTGGGATGAACTGGGAATTTGTCAATTAAAAGACTTGTATTCACACAATACCTTCATGTCATTTCAACAATTGAAAGACAGATTTGGACTACCGTGCAGCCATTTTTTTTTTAGATATCTTCAACTACTAAATTATATCCAGCATACATTTGCCCCAGTTTGAAAGAATGCCATCTGACACTTTGGATAGATGCCTTAGTGATAGCTGGAGATGAGTACACCTTCTACTCATTCAATGCAAGAAGAGTGGGAAAAGGAATTTGGGACCTCCTTATCGGAAGATTTTTGACAGGTCTTACGCAACATAAATACGCTTTCTATTAATTCCTGTCACTGCCTAATTCAGTATAAAATTTTACACAGGTTACATTACTCAAGGAAAGGAATTAATAGTTTTGCACTCTAAGGCTTCAGGGTTTTCAATTATCTGTCTAATATTCTTAAAATTAAGATTGGTCCAAATCCAACAGTGATTATCTTTGGGATCTACAAAAAAACACAAAGTCTACAACATGCTCAAAAATGTCTTATGTCATATGCGCTGAACATTGCAAAGAAATTGATCCTGCAGCTTTGGAAAAGCAAAGAGGTTCCTGTGTTAAAGATGTGGCTCACACAGCTTACAAATACAAATGTTTATCTTTTTTGTTTAGAGAAAAAAGGGGCGTAAGTCCTACTAACCTGTAACAACTGTGATACTCACAATAAAAGATATTTGATGGAAATGCCAAACCAAGTGTGACATTGGCCTATTCTGTTCATTTAAAGGAGTCCTATGACAACATGAAGGCATCTGTCACGTGTAAAACTGATGATTGGTATGTTGATGGGAATGCAAGGAGGACTCACCAAATACTGCTATTTCCTGTGCCTGTGGGACAGCCAGTTTTACAGCAGAACATTATGTCAACCGTGACTGGGAACCACAAGAAAATAATTTGCTAAGTGTTTTTGAAGAAACAGTGGTAGTTGACTGAAACTGATTATTATATGCCACAGTATATGCCTATCTGACTACACACTGAAATTATTTAAAAAGTTACTAGATTGGTCCCTGCAGTTTAATAAAAACCACATGCAAACCTATTGCAAACTAATATTACTTAAAATTCAAAAAGTTGGTGTGACTGAAAAAAAACCTGAAAGCAGATCTGAAATCAGCATGAAAAGTGTGCTGTGGTTTCTGATGATTAGAAAAAATGGTTTTGGTTGACCTTTAAAATTTAATGCAAAGAGATTTATGAAAACACAGTTAGTGAGAAATGTGACTGAAAAAAAAATAGTCAATGCATCATGGGAAAGCCCCAGCAGCTTAGACCAAACACTGTACTTGAGGATTCAGGATCACCTGATCCAAAGCTAACTACTGTATATTATGCCTTTTCAAATAGGAAAGTTTAAAGACTATAACGGGTCTAAAAGACAAATTGATGGTTTGGAGGAAGTGAATACTTAAGTTAAATTAATTAAGATCAATTGGAGAATCGATTGGATAAAGACTGTAAATAAATATCAATGGTACTGAAAGTAGCTGTAGATAATGTAACATCTGTGAGATAATTATGAGTAATTTTTCCTCAAACGGTTAAAATTTTATTTGTGAAGAAGTTCATGAAGTCATTACTAGTTAACATTAAAGGAATAGCTGGCTCAACAGTGCTCTGACGTTTTGTCAGCCTGGCTACAGTGCTGAAGAGAAACCTAGGGTTGTTCTTATTTTCTTCAACCAGTGATAAATAGTAAGATGTTCTAGCTTTACGGAGGGCTTTCTTATAAAGCAACAAACTATTTCGCCAGGCTAAATGATGATCTTCTAAATTTGTGACACGCCATTTCCTCTCCATCTTACGAGTTACAGTGGCTTGCAAAACTATTTTGACCCCTTGAATTTTTCCACATTTTGTCACATTACAGCCACAAACAGGAATCAATTTTATCGGAATGTGTGGGCTGTAATGTGACACAATGTGGAAAAATTCAAGGGGGCAGAATAGTTTTGCAAGCCACTGTATATATATTTATTATATATAGTAGCTGCTCTGCTCTGTGTTGGTACAGGGCATTGAAGATGATAAAAGTGGCTGGATTATATTCTTAAACTTAGTTTCAGCACTTTCAGAAACACATTTACTGTGATGAAGGCTAGTCCCTACTGCTGTGTAATCAATTACTGTAAATGTAAATGTTATTAGGAAATAATCAGACAAGAGATGGTTTTCAGGAAGCACTGTTAAATGTTCAGTTTCTATGCCATATGTTAAAACAAGTGTGATTAAATTGGTGGGTGGGTTCTTTTACATCCCTTTCATTCTTGCTGTTACACTTCTCTCACCAATCAACACTGGCCTTCATCTCAACCCACTCAATGCTGCCTGCACTCTCTTCTTTACCTCTCTGATGCTTTAAACAGTTATTTAAACATCTAACTTCCCTGTCTCCAGTCCTTTGGTGTTCACTGTTACAACCACCTCTCTCTTATGCACAAACACATGTATTCTGTCTTGCTTTTTTTAACTTTTATTCCTCTTCTTTCCAGTATATTTGATCCAGTACGGAAAGCTAATTCTTTATGACCTGCATGTTTGATTTGGCCAACCTCCCCCATTTATTCAGGGAGTACTTGTGGATTGTTTTGCTCTTTTTGTTTATTTGTTTTACCTGTAGACATGCTGATAGATGTTAGGATTTCCAATCGTGCAGGAGTTTGCTAAGGTTTCCCTTTCAGAGCCCACAGGGAAGCCAATTATGATATTTTTAAGAGCTTTTAGAGATTTGTTACACGATTTAAGATTTTTAAACATAAATCATCACTTAATGAATAGAGGTGCAGTCATCTGTTTATCAGTGTTTATCACATCCCAAATTATTTTCATATAGCTCCTTCTCTTCTTATCTCAGATCTGTGATATGAATATCTCTGTAACTGTAATGTTAACTCTGTGAAAAGTGATTCAAAATTCATGACAGAAGAAGTGAGGGCACCAGAGTTAGAGAGGAAGTGGATGACTGTCCTGCAGAAAAGAATTAGAAACAGAAGACACATGCAGGGATGAGAACAAGCAGCACGCAAGAACTGATGAGGACAATTAGAGCGGTGACTTTAAATGTTCTTCAGATTGACACTTGATCACTTTTGATAAGTTGTTAGCTGAAGAGTCTAAACTTTACACCACCACAGTGGTGTAAAGGCCACTTTCACACAACACAAAAAAGAAACAATTAACTCAAAACATCCATGACTGATACACTCGTTTATTAAAAGGAATACCACTAACTCAGCTTATGCACCTGGCAGCTACACTGTATTAATAATATATTATTCATGATTATTATCATTATCATTAACAATTTTATTTCAATTACTACTAATACTACTACTATTAGTAGTAGTAGTGGACACATCATATCATCATCATCATCATCATCAATTTACCAGTAAATTAGCTGTTTCTTCTCTCATCCTTAATCATCCATAAATCCAGTGAGAGAGCCACGGGCTGCATTGGCCCGCCTATCCTCCAGCGACTCTCTGGAGCCTGCCTTTTATGGGCAGCGCACAAAGATGGACCGGCCTCGTTCTGGGGACTTATACATGTAAGTTCCTCTAAAGGAATTACTGAGTTGTAACAAACTGAACACATTTGTAAGGGAGGTCCTGAATAAATCCCCTCGCCGTGTTGGGGAAACGATGGCACAGTTCAAATCTGGCCAGCTCACAAAAACTCGGTTACGCCTGGAACACATCTGGCCTCTGATTTCCTAAACATGGCGAGTCTTTGGTAGAGTAGAAGAGCCCCCTCCCCCAGTAACATCACATCTGCCACCCAGAATTGGAAGGCTGGTAGAAGCCAATAGATATCACACTGCTGCTGCAGTCAGTGGCGCACTCCTCAGTCCAGGACACCCAGAAAAGGTCTGCAGGTCATGTACTGGCCGTTGGTAACAGCGATAATAACATCTTTTTTCACTGAAACGTCTTCACACAGAGGCTAATACTTCAAAAATGTGGTCTTTCATGTGTCAAAGAGGTATATTGCTTGCTTAAACTAAAGCCTTCTGACAAAGGCAGGCGCTTTGACTGGTCAACAGCAACTGTTAGGCACAACAAGTTTCTTCGGCTGTGCTCTTACCTCGCTCTTCGGCGTGTCTGCGGGCTCCTTCCACTGCGCCGCTCAGCACCAGGATACAAAGAAAAGCGAGTACACATCCACACGGTGCCGGGGCTGTGTGGACATTTTTCTGCCTGTGTTTACTATACATTACCGTGACCCTCGATACTGGCAGCGTTTTTCAACTGTGCCTCCCTTATCGACTCATCCCATTATCAAATACTCAGGACAAGCAATCACTTCCTGTTTGGACCACCAAAGTAAAACCGAACTCCAAAATAAAGGAAAGATCATTTACGGAAGCTTATGAAGCCCAGCAAATGTTGCTTAATGAGAGTAACACTTGTCGTTTACGGGAAAAGTCATTACTGATAAACACTCATATACAAATGGGAAAAAATGTTTTCTGTCATTAGACTCGTGGTCAGTTGTGTGCCTTTTCAACTAATCTGTAACAACACGTTAATGAAGGTACCACAGTTGGACTCCAATCATGTCGTATTAATATCTGACAGATGTCCAGATCAGTGACATGGCAAAGTGAACCTAACCCTAAACCTGTGAATACTTACGTGTAAGTTAGATTTTTTTGTTTTTTATTTTTAATTAGTTTTTCAAGAATTTCAAGCAAACCTTTTTTACTTTGTCATTGTGTGTAGAATTTTAATGTGAAAAATTATCAAATCCATTTGAAGTAAACCCGAAATATGACAAAATGTGGAAGAAATGAACAACTGTGAATACTTTCCTTAGTTCCTTCCTTCCTTCATAATACAAAACATTTTTAAAAAAATTACTAAACAATTAAATTGATTCTTAACGTGTACATAATCCACATAAATTAAAATTAAGTGAAATAATTATACTCAAAATTATTACAAGTACAATTAAATGGTTTTCAACAGGGGAAATAACTTTCAATTCAGTTTTATTTGTGTGGTGTCAAATCACAACAATGTCACTTGAAGGTTATATCATCAACACTGTGCCTTAGCACACATTAGCTGATTGATCAGCTTCCTTGTCTCTGCCTAGCTGCTCTGGCAAAGAAACACACTTTAGCTTGCTGGAGTTTAAATACCTGTTTCCTTGATAAAATTACAACTACAGCTGGTTGCTGCTTTCATGTTTACTCTCTATAACTTTAGAATCATGGAAAGGATTGTGACTTAGCCAGCAGGAGGCAAGTCCTAAACATGACAGATTTATTTCACCTCATGTGGAAAATCTGCAACGCTGTCACTCCAGTGTATTTTTGTACTGCTGGATAGAGATTGGACCCTGAGACGTAGCACAAAATTGGAGTACACTGCCACTTGTTACACTGAAAGTGCAGACAGTGTTTTAATAGTCAACTTTCTGTCACAGTGAATTTTATCATGAGCAATAAAACAGTGACATTGATAAGTTTTTTTAAGCCCCAGAACGAAGTAAAGGGAGCACAAGATCCCCTACAAACATAAGATATACTGTGTTCAGCCTGATTCAGTAAAAAGAAATCCAGTGTGTTAATCACAGAGGTTTATGGATACTGTTGGAGTCATCTCTTATTCACCAATCAGTTTTTTCCTCCTCCTTCCAGGCTACACTGTCTCTACATACTGGGTATACTACACATTTCTCATAATATACACCCATTTTTTTCAAACAGAGCTTAGCTGGATTCCCAAATGACAGAAGGTCTGCCTGAAGTTTACCACTCTGCTGCTAAAATACAGATACAAAGCCCACCCTTTTTTTGCTTTTTGCAAAGCACAGAAGCATAGAATTATTATAAGGTATTCTGGTGAGCACAGCTGGACTGGCCATCAGGCATCCCGGGCATTTGCCCATTGGGCTGATGGTGATCTTTCGTTTTTATGTTTGGTTGTTTGGTTGTTTTTGTTACGGTATAAACAATGAAAGGTAGTGGATTGGCCAATTGGTCATGATCAACTCTGGGCTCGACCAATTACAATATATCCGTATTGAAGTGAAAAGGAAGCAATTTGTCCCGTACTTCAGCTAGAATGGAAAAAAAAGACACAAAGCGAGATATTCTGTGTCTTTGCTGACTCTTCTTCTCTCATTCCCTCCCCTTCCTCTCCTGTTGCTACTTCAATCATGAAACTGATCAATGATCAGCTTGATCAGCTTTTCTGTCCCATCTCTCTTGTGTGTGTATCGCCCACTTGGCGCCAGAAAAAGTAAACCAGCAGATGTTGCAGTAAACAACAGCAACAGCACATGTCCCAAGGCATGATGGGGGATAACTAGCTGCTCCCCTAACATGCTACACGGAGTGGCTAGCTATCCCCAGCAACCAGCATGTCCATAGCAAAGTCTCGTTGAGGAGATTCCGCCAAAGTGTTCTGCCCCCGCCGCCCCATGAACCAGCTGGACGACCCTGGACTGCAACTGTTGAGGTACCAAGTGCTGGAAGACCTCGAGTGACTCCCAGGAGCCTGCCAGCAATGATAGAGGAGGACGTTCCTGCTTGTGAGGTTGGCCCACGAGGCAACGCGGGCGGAGGCAGATGCAGCGCGCATCCCCAGTGTCAATGTCGTGTTGTACCAGGCTGCAAAGATGTCAGCAAACAAGTTGAGCAACTCCCGCAGCTGCTGTTGCTGATCAGGCTGGAGGCCCTCGCAGCCCTCTGGTATAGGTCCTCAACAGCTTGCTTGGTCAAGACCTACTTGGATGGCGTCTCCTTTGTTGACCATCCATTTAGCTGGGCAGCCAGCTGTACCTGGATAAGGTAAGTCTCTGGAGGTGTGTCCCCATTGCAGCATGGCAGCTTCTTGCCCCCCCGGATAGGAGCCCCAGACAGCAATGCCTGCTGTGCTTGCAGTGCCCCCTCAGCTGCCAGCAATGAAGGTGTGTCACTCCCGGGCGTCAACATAGCAGAGGTAGGCTGGCCACTTGTGGCCCTGGAGCCTGCAGCATCCCTTGGCATCTTTGGCGGCTCTTCAGTGGGCAGGGGTGTGAGGCTCCACAGGTGGTTGACTTGCTAATGCCTGGGGGTCTCCCAGCTTCTTTGGTCGTGCTCCATTCACCGCTTCCAGGCAGGGGATGAGCTCCTCTATCTTTCTCGGCTGTTCTTCTTCATTCAGAATAGTGGCCATTCTCTTAGAATCCCACTTCTGACACCAATGTGGCAAGCAGAGGAATCTTAACTACAAAGCACCACACAGAGGTTGAGCTTGTCATTTCACCTCAAACAGGTAGGGGGAGCTCTTTATTAAACACTTGCTTGTGCTACACTGTGCTGCCAAGGGTCAATAACAGCATAACCAAACTAATAATAATGTTAATAACAATGTGCATGTGTACACATAATTATTTCCCTGTAGGGAAATGACTCCTCTGCAATTAACCCATTCCCCCAGTGGGTGACTACCAATGCAGGGCCCAGGAAGCAGTATGTAGAGATAGTACTTTGCTCAGGGGTACCTCAGGGTAGCCGTTCAGTGGAGTCAAACCCTCAACCTTCCAATCATGGGGCAACCACTCTACCTACTGAGCTGTACCTGCCCTCACTCATGGTAGTGCATTCTTTCCATCACACAAAAACTGTCAGTGACTTTGTACCACAGTATAAACAGAACAGTTAAAAGAACAGTTAAAAGTCATGTAACCATAAACAGTAACACAAGAACATCTTAACAGCAGCACATGTCCCAATGCATGATGGGTGATAACTAGTTGCTTGCCCAACACGCCACAATATATGCCAAAATGGCCGGGCCGATATTTTTGTCCCAGTCCAGTTTTGCTGAATTATCCCGTCTCCCTCAGCCAATTTTCCCTGTAGGCCACCAGTCTTTTGCAGAGTAGATAACTGAAGAACAGTGGAGAGATAATGGCCTTTGTCTCTTGCTGTATGATAATCCAATTTTATACTTAGTATTTGTATTGGAGCGTCTTTGTTTATTGGAGGAATGCAATGTTTTTCTTCAGCTGTTCACACCCCAAATAGTACAAATATTTTGAAGTCTATTTCGTATCACCTGGAAGATCATATTTCCATTATTGCAACATTTTTAGTGCTTATGAATAATGTTCAACAAAATGTGTGGTAGAAGATTATGCACAATTCTTGAAGGAATTTATGAATTACTGATGGAGATGTCATCTGAAATAACATTTTAAGCAGAAGCTGAATGTCAAGGTGAACAACAGATGCTATTGTCATGGCTGCAATGGCAGACGTGTGAAGGTGAGGTAAGGACCCAAAGGCAGGCAGAGGTTGATATAAGAAGTGAGTTTATTTAAGTGGAAATGGCGAGGACAGAAACTAAGAAATAACTAAACTGGGAAAACAACATGAAAACACATGCAAAGGAACACAGGAAGAAATGTGGGGAAACACAGGGAGGCTTGGGAAGACATCACAGATGAACTAGCAACTAACCAGAGGCAAACACACGGCTTAAATATGCAGAGGGATAACGATTGAATGAGACACAGAAGGAGAGCACAGCTGGGGTAAACAGACAAGACCAAAGGGAAGCAAAACTCAATACACTGACATAAGACACGGACATTCACATACAAACACTAACACAACAATTTCTAGGGAAACTGGGAAGGGTCAAAAAAGGTCTGTACACGGAGGAGAGAAAACAGGTTAGAAATCCACAGAAGCATAACAAAGGAAAGAACGATAAACTTGAGCGAGTCAGGACTACACTGACTAGAGCATTACAACTATCCAGCGATGAATAACTCAGAGATGCTACTTGAAGTAGCACCTGGAGTTTCAGGGATGATGAGTCGCAGGTGAGTAGATTAGTCACAGGTCTAAAGGGCAAAGGCGGGAACCCAAAACAGCCAGGCAGGAAGGAGTGGGGAGGAAAGAGAGGAGAAATCAAACACGCACCAAAAACGATAACAAGCATGGACAGGAAACCAGAGAGGACTGGAGGACCATGACACTAAAGCATGGGGTTATTATACCATTATACAGCTCAAAGATGAAGGCCAAGATAACTGATAAAAATAGAAACTAAGGCACTTTACACAATCAAGAGATGGCAAACAAAAATAATGAATACAAGGAATAGGGAAAATGTATTCCCACTATTTAAATTAACACATTTGTTATTTTTTCATAAATCTTTAGATATAACATACCAGCTTTTCAGCAGAATAACATGCGAGATGTAGGATTTAGCTAGATGGCCATATCCTGAATGTTGTCAGTAAATTTTTGAACACCGTACAACCACAGGCTACAATAAGTTTAGTGGATTCTGGAACTTTTAGTAACATTTTAAATGTTTCTCTTGATCATCTCATTACTGAAAGTCTTACACAAAACCCTGGCTCAGGAGAATCCTAAAAAAATATGTGCAAAACAGTTTCAATAAACATGGTTTCCCCTATGACAATTTTCCAGCTCACATGCAGTGATTTCCTCCCTCGATCAGGCGTGAGAAAACCATCTGCAAACGTTCAAGTGCCACCTGTTCATTCGGGTCATTTAGATAACATAACAAGCATGCGAAGTTCTCATCAACAAAAATGGACATCATCATTCGCATAAAAGTAGCAGGACTATTTGTCAGGCCTTGAAGCATCCTTTTATATTTAATGAAGGCCAAATGAGGAGGAAAATGCCGTGTATTTTTTGTCATCCTAATGGAGTCCTAATGAGTATGTAAAACCCTGATGATTTTTCTCTACAATGGTAGAGAAAAATACATTTCCACCAAGTGCTGCAAGAGCATCTGACTGATGAGGCAATGGATGTGCATCTTTAACTCATTGCATATGCGCAGGTCACCATTGGGTTTAACAGGGGGGGG
>VUQR01014878.1:0-15483 GCA_015108515.1 Hemichromis elongatus | reverse complement strand
CCCAAGCTTATCGGGCAGCTCCTGATGATTGAAGAGACTAAATTCGGATGTTTTAAAACCGATCGAGTGATTCTGCCGGTCCAACATGTGGAGGTTTTGCTGAATCCATCTTCTTGTGGATTTATTTTGTGTTTTTATTTTGCGTCTGTAATAAAAGTTCATTATTTGATCGACACGTGAAGAGTGCATCTGATTTGTGTTTTCTCCCCCGTCAGTGAGGACTGATTTGGGGGAAGCGCAGCCATGGCAGCGCCTGTAAACGTCCAGGCTCCCAGTAAGACCTGGGAGCTGAGTCTGTACGAGCTCCACAGGAGCCCTCAGGTAAGCTGTCTGTGTGCCCGGGAACTCGCTGCTACATAGAGCCAGTCTTTTAGGAAACTGTGAGGAAATTATTTGTGATACAAGCTGAAGCATAAATGAGTTGTTCAACGTTGTTGCCATTACCAGAGCAGAGCGAGATTTTAGAATCTCGTAATGAAATAAAGGAAATAAACTGCTGTGATGTAGCAGAAATGAAGAACGGCAAACGTTCTTGAGTCCTCACGTGTTTGGTGTGTTCAGGAGGCCATCATGGACGGGACGGAGGTCGCCGTGTCTCCTCGCTCTCTGCACAGCGAGCTCATGTGTCCCATCTGTCTGGACATGCTGAAGAACACCATGACCACCAAAGAGTGTCTGCACCGCTTCTGCTCAGACTGCATCGTCACCGCGCTGCGCTCTGGGTGAGCACGAGCCGCCGCTGTGCCTCATTCACCGTCGCCATGTTCACATAGATTGTTTTGGCCAATATATAATAAATAATTCAGAGATAAATCTCTAAGTGACTTTGGATGGGTTGTTTTCTGCGGTGGAGATGCTGCCACCGCCCCTAATGAGAACAAAGTGGTGTTAAATGTGTCACGGTAACGTTCGTGTGGCTGAATGTGCTCCGTGACTCATTTAAATTGCAGCACGTTTCTGAAAAAGCCGATGATTCAGCGTTTACAAAGCTTCGGGCCGTTTCCTTCTCTGCAGGAACAAGGAGTGTCCGACCTGCAGGAAGAAGCTGGTTTCTAGACGTTCGCTGCGCAGAGACTCGAACTTCGACGCGCTGATCTCGAAGATCTATCCGAGCCGCGACGAGTATGAAGCCCACCAGCGCTGCGTCCTCGAGCGACTCAACCGACTGCACAACAAGGAGGCGCTGAGCTCCAGCATCGAGGAGGGGCTCCGGCAGCAGGCCCGCTACAGGTCCGAGAGGTGACACGGATCAGTTCTATGACTTCACGCTTCTGCGCTTGAGGGAGCGCCGCTCATCCTCCTGAATACAGCGTAGCGTTCGGGCGGGGCACGGAGCCGCACTGCCGACAGATCTCCTGATATTCGCAGGGCTCGTGTGTGCTGTGCTGCTTTAGCCTGCAAGCCGCTTTGCAACCCACCTTCACCTCAGCTCCTCCTCTTCTTGCTGTTTCTGATACAGCTGCTTTAATGACAACTGACCCCAGCCTGTAAGTTTAAGCCCCTCCCCTTTGAATGATAATTACTGTTGTATGTGTTTACCTTGGGGCTGCAGGAACCACCGGGTGAAGAAGCCCACTCAGGAGAGCGATAACACCACCTACAGTGGTGGGGAGGACAACGGTGACTCCCGCTCACACCTGTCCCACGACTCCGCCCCCTCGCACACACCCCACCCCTGCGGTCAGACCCCTCCGGAGGCGGGGCCGAGCCGCAAGCGACCACGTCCGTCCGACGACGGCTCTGGGCCCGAGGTGGACAGCGGGAGCCCGACTCCCCCTCTGAGACGCCACAAAGACGCCTCTGAGATCGAGCTGGTGTTCAGACCACACCCCCAGCTGGTCCAAGCCCAGGACTACAACCAGACCAGGTCAGATGTTTTCAGAAGTAGCTGAAGCAACATTTTATACTGAAAATATTACTCTGTCAAATAATATATACTAAAGGTTTAGTCAGCTGCTCCACCAAAAACAGCTGATTTCTAATAACTATAAATGTGTAAATAAGGACGTAAACGTGGTGTGAAGTGGTGAGCGTGTCACTCAGTGGCCAGAAAATTCAGACATTCGAGGTTAGAGCAACTTTTAATTTGTCAGAGGTAGAACACATCGCCATCATCTGCCTTTTCCTCGTCAGGTATGTGAAGACAACAGCCAACGCTACGGTGGACCATCTGTCCAAATACCTCGCACTGCGCATCGCTCTGGAGGACAGACGGCCCGAGAGGGAACCCAAGGACCGAGGCCGAGAGGAGGCGGGGGCAGAAGAGGCGCGAGCCGAGGGGGGGGGAGCTGGAAACGAAGGGACGGCAGGAAGCGGCGAGGGGACGAGCCTGAGCAACGTCAGCGAGAAGCAGTACACCATCTACATCCTGACGAGGGGCGGCCAGTTCTCTGTGAGTGCCGGCTGAGCGCCTCAGGCTTTCCAGAGTCGCGTTTCATCCAAGCTGCAGTGACCTTCTCTCTTTATGCATGAACTGTTATCTTACCGACTGGTTTACATGGTATCATCTGTAACCAGTGTCACGTTGTACACGGTGCAGGTCGATACTTCAGTGCTGCCGTTTGCTGCTTAGATTTAAAACCATAAATATACATCAGGGCGAAGTTTAGGTTTAAAATCTTCTCATTTGCATCCCAAAAGCTGCCGTTCTTTCATTCAGTATAACTAAATAAACGTGTGGTTTGCATGGTTGGATCTTAACAAGGTTGCAAGCGGAGCTTCAACGTGCAACAAGAACAAATGGAGACAAAACATTTTATTGAAACTTGAGCTGTTTTACAGATTTTTTTTTTTTTTTTTGGCTCTGACTTTCTCTTGGGCTTTTATTGTAAAAGACCAGGACAGGAAGTGGGCGTGTCTTTGCATATATGCAGGCAGATTCGTTTCTGGTGTGACATTGTTGTACGATGGAGGGAATCTGGCATGCAGCTTCTCCTAGGTCACGGTTTCCTTCCACATGTGGCTTTGCAAAAGTTGCATTTGCAGGAACAAAATCATAATATTGAGGAAACACGCTTTGCCGATCGAGTCAGTTGTTCGTAGCACTTCCTATGTTGGAAGTTTTTTTGTGGAAAATGTAGTGTTTTTTTCCCCTATAGGGCATTTTACAAATATATACTGGTGTTTTTAAAATTAATTTTTGAGTTTATGATTTTTCTGTATAGTTTCTGGGATGCTTAGAACTCAAATTACACTGTTGGAAATAGTTTATTTTGATCCACATGCTTTTATTTTTGCTAATTTGCATTAAAATATTTTCGTTTTTCCTGCAGTATATAGAAATTGGTGTTTCTAAAAAGATAAAACTATGAAGACACTTAAAATAAATTTCCTGTGGTTGTGCAACTTTTTTACATTTACAGTTTTGAGGGATAAAACTCTGAAATGTCTCTAACTGGAAATATATGTAAAAAATACAAAAAACATTTTTTTTTCTAGTTTATTGCACTTTTTTGCAATGTATCCATTTTCCATGGACTTAATGCTTACATGTTATTACAATTTGGGATCTAATGATTGTATTGGTGTATAGTAACTTGAAATACTGCCAAAAATGCCACTACGAGCTCTGGCAGACTTGGTTCTACGGTGGGTCTTAAACACCTCCCTGTGTTTCCCCCCCCATCTTTCCTCTCAGACCCTGAACGGCTCGCTGACTCTGGAGTTGGTGAATGAGAAGTACTGGAAGGTGAGGAAGCCTCTGGAGCTTTACTACGCCCCCACCAAAGAGCCCCAGCAGCAGCAGCAGCAGCCTCCTGCCCCACAGAGGGAGGGCTGAGGGCGAGCCGTGGGCTGCTTTCTTCTCCAACCCTGCTCTTTGTTTTCTTTTGTTTGTTTCGGTTTTGTTATACTAGGTTAGTTCAGCTGCCACAGTTTCACAAAGAGCCTGCATCGTTTTTGTCTTAGTTCACTGCCATCACCAGGGATTCTCCATCTCCACACTGAACTGGCTGGAACACGTGAGCTGATTTCTAAGCAGAAAAACTGATCCGAAGGTTCAGAGTGAATCTCGCGCCGCGAGCAGCAGCTGCTGGCGTCCAGCTGTTTTTGATGCTCTCGAGTCGACCGTGTGCGCTGGACAAAGCCAGATGTTCTCCGCGCTTCTCTCACGTGTCGACGCTGGAGCGGCGTGTGAGCGAGCAGCTGCAGCAGCTTCCTCGTATCTGCACGTCGGAGGTGCCAAAATAAAAGCACCGTGTCAAAATGTGACTTTGTGTAAGAAAAGAAAGCTTTTTTTTTCTTTTTACAGAAATGACCAAAATATATAAAAGATATAAAGTAGTTTAAAGGAGAGCTGTATTTATGGACGCCCATTTTCAGCGGGAAAATTAAGTCTTAAATATTTTTTGAGTGAATTTTCAGAAAGATTTTCTAAATGGAAATGTTGAGTTTATGTGTCCAAAGCTTTTTGTTTTAAATATAAGACCAGCTTTGGGGTGAGACTCGTGTTTTTCAGGGTCGCCTCCACCATTAAAGGCGCTCACTCTTTTGAGACCAGCTGACAGTATGAAGCTGATGTCTTTGTGCTCCTCCGGCCGTTTTATTTATTTGTATTTTTAGAGCTGTCGCTGGAAGCCGGTCGTGTCGAGCTGTGCCGTCGTGTGTCCGTAAATGATCGTTTGGCTGATTTCTTTATGTTCAGGAGGTCACAGGGAGCCAGATGTGGCGCAGAGGGCGGCTGTGAGCACTCTGACTGCATCGTCGTGGCGTTGCAGCGAGCCGCTGCCGCGGTCCTCTGAGGTGGAGCTTGAGGTTTGCGCGGCGCGTGAAGATGACATCGAACGGGAGAGTTACCAAAAGAAATCAGACAAATGATAAATTGCCCAACAGTGTTCATTTACTGCTTTCTATAGAAGAGCTCAGAGGCTTTGTGGTCATGTGACCAGGCGTGTGTTTGAATTCATCTTTTTTCTACAAAGTGACAAACTGATGAATCAAAACCGGTCACAGCGGCGCTCGGCGGCCGGTTTCATTTGAGATCTTTGTTACGTCTCCAGGCTTTGCTGCTCCCTCCGGCCGCCGCGGGACAGCTCGGCGCTAAAAGCCAACTGTGCATTCAGCGTGCGCGCTCAGTTGATCCTGTTGCTCGAGGTTGTCGTAGCGATTGGGATGAACTCTTTATTCTCCTCCCTGCTCGTTCCAGCAGAGATGAGGCGGGGAGCGGTTCTCCGAAACATTTCCTTAATTTAATCAAACTTGTATGCAGATGTTATGAATCCTATTTGCTAGTCTTCAGCGTTTACTTCCATCCTCTAGATGTAGCTTTGCAGTAACGTTTCAAACACTGGCATGAAAAAGCGTTTCCTCTTACAGCCACGAGCCCGCTCGGGTCCAGCCTGCTGCTTCAAGCCTTTGCTCCACTTCTCTTCTTGCGCACTTTAAATTTCCTGCAGCCATATTTTTCCCACGTCACCTCAGTTTGTGTGGGATATTTGTAAATTAGAATAAAGCAATATTTCCTTTCTGATGTTTGGTAGCGTTTTTTTTTCCTCCTGTCACTAATGGAGCACATTAAACTGTTGGACTGGACCTCAAGCTGCTCTCATATTTGCAGCAATCTAGCAACAAACCTGTGTGGACTAAAGCTCAGCTGTGCTGATCGGCTTCATTCTGTACATTGAAGAACGAGCCCAGCTGGTGGCTCTGCAGGCGCCTGGCTCCGGGGCAAAGCATGTGCAGATGTATTCACATAAAAGTGTACCATGATCCCTCGTATCCACCTTACTGCTTATTTTAGTCAGGACTCGTTTCCCCTGCCGAGCAGCTCCGTCTGTGAGAACAGCCTGAAATATCAGATTTCTATTTGAGATTCTACGGAACGTGTTCGGCTGTGCACTGCACACCATTCAAGTACAACATCTACTGCTTCACTGAAATCTAGCGACACGCCGCGTCCCTTCAAAATAAAATACCAATGTTATGGTGAGAGAAGTAAAGCAGCACAGGCAACGAGAACATTTTGTGAACTGTGGTGTTTTATTGAAACAAAGGGAAGCAGGGGCAGTTTACTTCTTCTTGGACACGCCGACGGTGCGACCACGACGGCCGGTGGTCTTGGTGTGCTGACCGCGCACACGCAGACTGCAGGGAGAGAGACGGAGACGGGGTTAGGACGTCTGTAAAAACCCAAGTCACCAACACGTCTGATTATTTCATCTTACAAAAAAACAGTAGAATTAATTTGTATTTAAAGGCCGACTGCTTCAGGCTGGAAACAGCAGCTTCAGTTTAAAGACCTATAACCTCCTGTCCACCATCAGGAAACTCAAAGATCTGCCACAGGGCGTTTAACTGGTCTGGAAATCAGCAGGACAACAAACATCACAATGCTTTGTGGACGCACACCGAGGTTGCGTATGCAGACTCCATCAGTGTCTCTGAGCTCACAGTTCAAGTTTTTCAGGACAGGCTCGCTCTGCAGACGTCCCGTTTACTCGAGTGTGACACAAAGGTTCGGGTCGTCTCTGCACCCTGCAGGACGCGTCCTGCTCAAAGGTGTGTGCACACTCAGGTAAACGGAGGACATGTCCATGCAGAGCCTTCCCACGGACACGTGAATGAACACCGAGCTCTTACCCCCAGAAGTGCCTGAGACCACGGTGAGCCCTGATCTTCTTCAGCCTCTCCAGATCTTCTCTCAGTTTGTTATCCAGGCTGTTAGCGAGGACCTGAAATCAGACACAGCCACGGTCACAGGATGCCGCCATCAAGCTCGTCCAATCAAATACTTTGGTGTGAACCTGGTTCAGGTTTGTGCAAAAATCGATTTCATGATTTAGACTCGTATAGAACCAAAGAGAAGCGCGGAGCAGCGGCCGCCGGTCACCCACCTGGCTGTATTTGCCGTCCTTCACGTCCTTCTGCCTGTTGAGGAACCAGTCTGGGATTTTGTACTGGCGAGGATTTTGCATGATGGTCACCACCCGCTCGACCTGACAACCAAACAGCCCCGGTTATTACGCACAGAAACGGAACACTGTGCTCGCCAGGAAAGACGAGATCTAATGAAGCGTCTCTAAGTGTGGGAAACGGACCCTGTCTGCCTAAAACGTGACACCTGAGGAAACATCTGCTGCTTTACGTCAGAGTCAACAAGCAGAAGCTTTCACTCTGCACCCGTCCCTGACATAGGCGCTTCTTTACCCCATAGTTCCTCTAAATAAGTAATAATGGAGTGGCAGATACACCCTCGCATGGCGCGATGTGACCACCTTCAGCACGGGTGTGCCATCGTTAACCTGCTGCTGGTAGCCACACTAAGCTCTGACTTGCTAGTCTGTCTTCACGGAGCAACGTGCCGTCTCTTTGCCTTCATGCAATAAAACAAGACACGCTGCTCTTTGAGGACGACTAAAACCTTTCTATAGTCAGATCCTCCCCGAGCCTCAGAGGACAAACTCTCCAAATGCTCCACAAATCGACACTTGTTTCACAGATTCAACAAGGCAACTATCGCTCAAGCCCGAGTGGCAACAGCGTCACCACTCACTGTTTTCAGTCAAAGCTCTGAACAATCCTCACCTCCTCCTCAGTCAGCTCTCCGGCCCTCTTGTTCAGGTCAATGTCGGCTTTCCTCAGGACAACGTGGGCGTAGCGTCTGCCAACACCCTAAGAAGAGACGAAGCGTTAACGACATGCCGACGTTCACAAAAAACACAGCGCAACTGATGTGAAGGTGAAAAACGGCCAATCAGAAAGAAGCGGCACAGCGTCAGGAAGGAGCTCACCTTGATGGCAGTGATGGCGAAGGCGATCTTCCTCCTGCCATCGATGTTCGTGTTCAGGACACGAAGAATGTGCTGGAACTTCTCAGGGATGACCAGAGACTGAGACGCAGAGGGAAACAAAGTGAATCGCACACAGCAACATGTACTTTATGCAAAAACCATGCAGTAATACACAGATGTTTACAACACTCACGCTGTATGTATAAGGTGTGTCTTTACATGTTAACCTATATGTATTTGCACAGTGTGCTAGGACTTCATGTGGATTTCTTAGTCCACACTGGTTAGCTCGAACAGATGTGAGTGCTGCGGCTCTGAACACCTTCAGGTTTGTTCAAATCCGCCAAATAAGGAGCTCACGACCACAACATCCCAGCAGTACTCCAACTATTTTAACTACTATGTATTTACATCAGAGTACTTCCAGCTGCCGGCCAGGGTCCACCAACATGCTTCGCAAAGCTAAAGCTTGTTAGCTCTGGTGGGCTAACCGCCTCAAACTATGACTGCCTCTTAAGGTTTGAAGCAGCACAGAGTCTCTATCCACCAGCTACCAGTTCCAGCAGCAGGAGCCGGGCACATGTACGCTTTATAACCGGGAGGATAAAAAGAAGTTAACTGTTAGCGCTCGTCGATACAGCTCCACTCACAGCCCACAGCAAACTGCGCTAAAATGTCAAATTACCCCCAATAAACCGACAATTCCGCACCAGCCCGCTCACGTAGGCAGTGGAGGATTTATCGGATGTATAAATGTGACAAACAAGCGCGGCTAAAGTTGGATGATCACGGATTTCTGAGACATTATAGTCCGCCAGAAAAGACACTCACCATCTTGGAAGCAGGTTCCGTGCGAAGAGGAAGCCGCAAGGCTCTCGCGAGAGTTTGACTCCTTTCGCGAACGGAAGTTGGTCCACCACTATCGAGTCGTCCGACTGGGGAAAAACAAACTGTTCAGAAGAAACAAGCAAATACGTGGCTTAACGCGGTTAGTTTAGTTAACGCACGCGAAATAAATGTTAATTAATTTCCATTCATTTATCAGCCACGACATGTGGTCGTGCTAATACCGCGCCAGGTTAATAAAAGTATATTTTTGCTAACTACGAGGTGGAACTTTAGATTTTCCTTTTTTCTGATCTTAGTATAAATTCGCCGCAATGGCGGAGGGAACCGCGACCGCTGCTGGAACTGGGCCCGATGTAAACACAGCTGGGAACCCGACAGAAGTCGCCATGGCGTATTTACAGGATGAGGTAAGCTGTTCTTCTTCTATGTACGGCTGCGTTTAGTTTCACGGAGGGTATCAGCGGTGAGCGCGAGCGGTAGCTGTAAGGCTTAAGAAGCAGCTAGCAGGTGGAATCGTTCCACGGAGTGCTGATGCTGCTGGAAGCTAATAGGAAGCACTGACTTCCTTAATGCGGGGAGAAAAAGGCGAATAATACCAAGTAATCACAACAGGTTTATCAATTTGTCACTCTGGTCCTGCGTTATTAATTCTGACTGCGGAGGGTTATCGATTAATGTCAGATTCGGGCTGCTTTCCTGCATCAATCCGTTCGTTATTGGTGTAAATCTGTCATACAAACAGTTCGTGTGTGCAGCAGCTAGAAAACAGATGGTTATTCAGTCAACTTATCTCTGTTTAAATTCGCTCATCGGACACTTTATCAGGTACACCTTGATATAACCGGGATGGACCTATTTTTTCCTTCAGAGTCGGTTTAAGTCTTCAGATTTAGCTGTTGGTAACATTCCTCCGAGATTTTGGTCCATGTTGACGTGACATCATCGTGACGTCATCACACAGAATTTCCCATTCCATTCCTGTTGATGGAGTGAGATCACATAACAGAAGAAGAGTTTTATTGTCACTGTAACAACAAGCATAGAACCGGAAGCACTACTGAACCCTGTGCATACAGATGATATAAAACCCCCCCCTGCTCTATTCTATCATAAATAAAAATAACTAACAAGTGGGAACTAATGCAAGTCTGCTGACTGTTGAGGCCGTCTGAGTACAGTGAACTCATCGTCATGTTCAGGAAACCAGTTTAAGATGCTGAGCTTTGAGACAGGGTGTGTTATCCTGCTGGACACTGAGGTCATGAAGGGATGGCCACGTCAGCAACAGCGCCCAGGTGGGCTGTGCTGTTTCCAAGCTTTCGGGCTGTTTATACCAATTCCTGACTCTAATGTCGAAAAACCTCCAAGAAACTGAGACTCAGACCTCCTTCCATCTTCTGTGTCCAGTTTTGGAGAGTCTGTGTGAACTGCAGCCTGACAGGAGTGACACCTGGTGTGTTCTTCGCCTCCTGTAGCCCATTAGCTTCTGCTGTTTCTGGGTTGTAAGTCAGGCTCAGAGCACTCGGTCCCTTCTCCTCTGACCTCACAAAGACATTTTCCCCCAGTGAACTGCCACGAGCTGGATATTTACTCTTTTTCTGACTTTCTGTGTAAACTCTGCAGATACTTATGTGGGAAAATTCAACAGATCAGCAGTTTCAGAAACACTCAGACCAACATACCATCCTCACAGTCACTTAGATCACTTTTCTTCCACATTCTGATGCTTAGTTTGAACCTCAGCAGGTCATCTGGTCCATGTCCACAGGTTTACATACACTGAGTTGCTGCCATGCCATTGGTTGATTAGATATTTGAGTTAAAGAGCAGACAAACAGGTGTACCTAAAAAAGTGTCCAGTAAGTGTATGTTTTCTCATTGGCTGCAATAAACGAGTGAGTGAATGTCAGTGAGTTCTGACAGTTTCACGGTGATGATTGTCACCACTGAAGACACGCTGGTTGTGTTTCCCTCAGAAGACCGATGCAGACATGGCCAACCTGAACTTGGGAGAGCTGGACATCACCACAGACGAGTTTATCCTGGATGAAGTGGACAGTAAGGAAACTTTAATATGCTTCATGTTAAAGCTGGGGTGGCGCTTGTCACAGCTTCCTGGGTGATACCAAAGCTACTCGGTGCTGCCTTGCTCGAAGGTTTCTCTTGCCACTAACCGTTGTTCCTTTTTGTCTGCTGCAGTTCACATTCAGGCCAACCTGGAAGACGACCTGGTGAAGGAAGCGCTCAAAACGGTGAGAACTGAAACAGTTAAATCTAATATATAACACGTCCTCTGTTGTGTGTCTCCGTCTTCCTCTCGTCTCCCCCAGTTGTGGTGTCTTTGCAGCAGTGATGTGGTTGTTCGCTGCTGTGTGGACGGGGCACATCAGGCCAGATGTTTTTCTCTCTTTGGTCTGGCAGCTGTCAGTTTGTGAGGCTCGTATCTCTGAGTCTTGTCTGCTCAGCAGAGGGTGGGGACCATCCACAGTGCTTTTGTATTCAGTGTTTGTGTTGCACTTATGTCTCTCTTTCCCCTCCCTCCCTCCCTCCCTCCATCGGTTTTCAGGGCGTCGACCTCCGTCAGTACTCCAAACAGGTGGAGGCGGAGCTGCAGAGGATTGAACAAGCCTCCATCAAAGACTGTATCCTTCACAGCTCACAGTTTGAGTACCTTCAGCTAACGATGCATAACCACACAGAGAGGAGCGCACGCTAACACCCGTCACTGATGACGTTTTCCTGAGTGCTGGTCCTGCAGACATCAAAGAGAGTCAGAACATCGCCCTGCTGCACAACCAGATCACAGCCTGCGACTCCATCCTGGAGGTAGGAGGACTCAGACAGACACGGGCTTACGTATAAAAAGAATCATGTGGATGACATTTATACGTCCAGAAAGCTCACGTAACACAGGAATGCTGCGGTGGAGGATATGTGAGAGTGATTGAAGTTTTCCGTCTTGTTTCCCTGTTACTTCACTTTTCTGCACACACGCTTAAAGTCATAAAAACTCACACTGAGCCTTTACGCCACAGGCTGCTGTGATTAATCGTTTTAACCGTGCTCTGCCTCTCTGCATCAGAGTGGCTTCTTGTCTGACTTCAGTGCTGAGCTGAAGAAGTTTTTTTTCGGGTCCAGTTCAAGTGGGAAAATGAGAGGGGGGCGCCTGTTCAAACCGTGGTCGGAGCGGGTTCCGTCTGTCTAACCTCACGCCTGTGTGCTCTCACAGCGTATGGAGGGCATGCTGAGCGGCTTCCAGAGCGACCTGTCCTCCATCAGCAGTGAGATCCAGACGCTGCAGCAGCAGTCGGTCAGCATGAACGTGCGGCTGAAGAACCGGCAGGCCGTGCGCAGCCACCTCAGCCAGCTGGTGGACGAGCTGGTGGTGCCCGGAGCCATGATCTCGTAGGTTTGACGGCTGTGGCTGTATTATAATGAGTGATTTGTTATATAAAACTCAGTTTGTAGAGGTTAGAGTTGATCCTGATGAACTCACCAGCCATCAGTGGTTCGGGGTGATTGCATTACTCAGATCGTTCTGCAAAGCGGGACTCCTTCAGACGAGCCTCGCCGTCCTCTCGCAGAGTCGAGCGTAAGTGAAGGATTATCTGCTCGTCGTGTGTGTTCGCAGCACCATCCTGGACAGTCCCGTGACCGAGCAGGAGTTTCTGGAGCAGCTCCATGAGCTCAACACTAAGATCAACTTCGCCAAAGAGCTGAGCTTCAGAGAGACGCTGGCCTGCTCCGACATCCAGGACATCGTCGACCGCCTCAAACTCAAGGTGAGAGAGGGGCGCGAGGTGCCCGAGGACATTTCCCAACTCTGTGGAGTCACCTTTACAGTTTAAAGTCTATAACAAACAGGAAATGAGGAAAAATCCTCATTAACAAGTCAGGAACCTGCTGACCTGCTCTCCTCTGGACTCGATGTAACCGTGCCACGCGGAGGCGTTTAACTCAGTTCAGTCTAATAATAAAGTTTTATATCTTTGTGATTATATTCACACACTTGGTTCCCCACAGGCGGTGTCGAAGATCAGAGAGTTCATCCTTCAGAAGATTTACTCCTTCAGGAAACCGATGACCAACTACCAGATCCCACAGAACACTCTGCTGAAGTACCGGTGAGCACAGCTCAGGTTCAGCTTTTGGGTCCACTCACAGTTAAAGCAGCGAGTCTGCATTACATTTAACCTCCAGACGTCTTTCCTCTGTCGCTTCTGTCCATTTAAAGATCAACAAATCCATTTTTACACTCGAATAACTAAAACGCGTCTTTAAGAACACGCCAGATATTTGTGGTTTGTCACGGAGCGCTCCGCATCGTTCACCGGGCGGATCCAGGTGAGGTTGGTACAGTCAGACTCGTCTGTTCTCCACCAGGTGTATTTACCTGTTACAGCACACTGACCGCTCCTCGGTCATGGGTCACAGTTATTAAATCGTTTTACATTTTTTATTGATTTTTAAATATTTGATATTTTGACTGTTACTGTATAAATCTGCACACGTCTACATTTTACATGTAAAGGTGGACGTAGTCATGGTGACGCTGGTTTCTGATCTCCTGTCTTGAAACTTTTCTACCTTTAGCTCTGTTTTCTGACCTGGAAGCTCCGCCCGTGTTTGTTATTGTTTGTTTGTTTTTATTTTAGTTTGGGGGGGGGCGACGGTTTAGCTGAAGCAGTTTCCTGATGGGTTTAAAGTCTTTGGGGCGTCCTTCAGGGGCGTGTCCACTGTGACTGACGTGCAGTTTTTGTCTTTTCGCTTAGCAAATTGTGTTTGAGACTCAAAGATGGCGACGGTCACACCGCTGAACTCGAGACTTTGCAAACCAACGAGCGACATCACAACGCGTCCATCGTTTATCTACAGTCTGTCCTCTTTCTCCCGCAGTATCCCTACGAGACGCTGTTCCGCAGCCAGCACTACGCTCTGCTCGACAACGGCTGCAGAGAATACCTCTTCCTGTCAGACTTCTTCATGGTGGCTGGAAACTCCGCCCTCGACCTCTTCAACAGCATCATGGGAAAAACTCTCAGCATGTTCCTGGTGAGAACGCCGCCTCCAGTCAGAGCTGCAGGCGGCAGCTTTCCTCTCTTTGCTTTCCAGCAGAAATGTTTGTTTGTTCAGTTCACTGACAGACTGTATCGTAAACAAATATCAGACTTTGCATCACGAGCAGCGTGATCTGTTTTGTTACACTGAGTGTGTAAACAGCTGTGTTCCTCTTCTCTCGGCCTCTCCTTTCCGAGTTCTCTGTGATTTTGTCACCAAGCAGAATTTAAAACTAAACAACGGTTCAGCAGAGAGGAGGGAAATGTTGAGATTTACTCTGCAATCTGCAAACGTTTCAGTCCTAGAAAATCCAGAAGAAATCCAGATTAAAGGGAAGAGCATACAGTGATGTTTTTAGGTGGTGCCATAGTATTACTGAAGATGCTGTGCACCCACCAGGTGAGCCTGTAGGTAACACTTCTAGAGTCAGAGTTCAGCTTACATGAAACCAAACGTAAGTTATGAAAGCTGTTATGAAAGCAAAGCACCAAAGAAGGTCCTGAGCGAGGTCGTGCAGCGTGTGTCAGCCCCGCCCTCTGTGTCCTCCTGCAGAAAAGCATGTCCACCTACGTGTCCGACTGCTACGACAGCATCGCCATCTTCCTCTGCATCCACATCATCCTCCGGTTCAGAGCCATCACAGCCAAGAGGAACATCCCAGCTCTCGACAAGTCAGTCTCCTCCTCCTCTCCTCCTGTATGGTAGTGTTTCTGTGCTCTCACTCTTTCAGTGTGTTGTGTCTCCACCTCCTCCTGAACACACCATCTCCTGTTTAGCTGATAAGTGCCGGTGTTTACATCAGCTGGTGTCGCACGGCTGTTTGCTGCTGGGCGGGCGGCGTGCAGAGGGAGGGTGTGTGAGCGGAGAGCCAGTTGGTGGTCAGATCGATGGAGGCTGATGGTGTTGGTGCTGTCTGTCAGGTACTGGGAAGCGGTGCTGGAGCTGCTGTGGCCGAGGTTTGAGCTCATCCTGGAGATGAACATCAGCAGCATCAGAAACACAGACCCTCAGAAACTGGGAGTGCTGGACACCAGACCACACTACGTACGTACACACACTGACCATCGCACAGCACTGTGTGTGTTTGCTGCACGCTCTGCTCATACAGCCGTGTGTGTGTGTGTGTGTGTGTGTGTGTGTGGTTTTAGATCACTCGCCGTTACGCAGAGTTCTCTTCAGCCATCGTCAGCATCAACCAGACGTTTCCCAACGAGAGGACTAACGCTCTGCTGGGACAGCTGCAGGTGACACACACACACACCCTCACACACACGCACATGCAGACACCCTCACACACACGCACATGCAGACACACACACGCACATGCAGACACACACACACACACGCACATGCACACACACACACACACCCTCACACACACGCACATGCAGACACCCTCACACACACGCACATGCAGACACACACACGCACATGCAGACACACACACACACACCCTCACATACACGCACATGAAGACACACACACGCACATGCAGACACCCTCACACACACGCACATGCAGACACACACACACACACCACACACACACACACACACGCACATGCAGACACACACACGCACATGCAGACACCCTCACACACACGCACATGCAGACGCACACGCAGACACCCTCACACACACGCACATGCAGACACACACACACACACCCACACACACACACACCCTCACACACACGCATATGCAGACACCCTCACACACACGCACATGCAGACACACACACGCACATGCAGACACACACACACACCCTCACACACACGCACATGCAGACACACACACACACCCTCACACACACACACCCTCTCACACACACACACCCTCTCACACACACA
>VUQR01014877.1:21709-38875 GCA_015108515.1 Hemichromis elongatus | reverse complement strand
CCTGCTTTTTTCACTTGAGGAACATTTCTAAACTTAGATCCATCGTGTCAACAAGTGAACTCGAGATGATAATACATGCTTTTAACTCTACAAGACTTGACTACTGTAACAGCCTATTTAAAGGGCTAGCCCGCCTACAGATTGTTCAAAACTCTGCAGCGAGACTACTGACCTGCTCGAACAAGGGTGCTCATATGACCCCTGTTTTAAAGTTGCTGCACTGGCTATCAATCAGATTCAGGTTCCATTTTAAAATTCTAGTTTGAACTTTTAGAGCATTACAGAGACCCCCCCCCCCCCCCCCCCCCCCCCTCCCCCCCCCCCCCCCCCCCCCTTTTTTTTTCCCCCCCCCCCCCCCAACAATAACAGCAGCGGGACTTTAAACAGGGCTTTCAAACCAGGGAAAGCCATTAAGCTGTCAGTTGTCTCAAAGTGCTGGAAAACCCCCGTACCCATCTCACCTGTCTTACTTTATTGCTAAACCGTGCTCTCTTCCATAACGTCAGTGCCATTAGGGGACACAGGAAGGACCATAGAGTCACTATTGCTTCATAAGACCATTTTCAAAACCACCTGCCATCACCTTGTACCATTTAAGATCAACAAAAAAGCGTGCACATCTTAATAATGTAAGACACGTAGCAGCAGGGCCCCACAAAAACAGGGCCCAGCCGTCTCCCCTAATCCTTGGCTGGTTTGAAAAGCCATCCAAATAAATTCTGAATTATTTAGCTTGGTTTACTGTGTTGAATTCTCAAAAACAGCCAGCCTGCTTTGTTTTTCATTTTTCACACGCACACTAGTGCTACTCAAATCCACTTTTACTGTCCACTTGGGGCCATTTTTATTGAGCATCCCTGCTCACTGCTATCAGCGCTTGTCGCTCACAATCCTTCACTGTGAGGTGAAACCACGCCAGCCTATAGTGGACAGGACAGCTACGCACACGAGCGCGAAAGTTTGCAGTGCTAAGCACGCACGCACACACGGGCAGAGAAAGGCTTTCGGAGAGGTACGTCCAACTGCATGCGTGCTGGCGCGCACGCGCCCGAGCGCAAACGCAAAGCGACAGTGACACTCTCAATAACCCTGAATCTGACGGATGTGGAGGAATCTGACAGGCACTTCTGTCATATACAGCAGGGGTTGGAGACCACTCAGATCCAAGACCAAGTCTCCTTATTGAGTCTCTGGAGAAAACTGTAGCATCACAACAAGCACAAAGATACCATTTAATTACCCTGTATTACATCTCATCACATTGGGTGGACTCGTGCACATGTATACGTGTCTTTTGCCGAACACAGTATAGCCAATGTGTCATCTGTATGTGACTTCTTAGTTCAACATGCATATCACTGCTACAGGGAAGGCATCAGGATGATATAATCTGGCCAGGAGGCAGCTGACATGACACCAGTGGACAGGTCTGGCAACCAGAGACTACAGAAATTTAATAGAGACATTATATCAGGTCAAGCCAGTTGAAAAAACTTTACTTTTTGTGCAAATTGAGAACCTAAAACACATTAAAAAGGATTACCTCCAGGGGTCATTTTTTTTAAATCAAGATTAAAAGTCTAAGCGTTATTTTATATCTTTGGATGAAACTAGGAGAATAGCTTCTCCAAAACGAGCTGACTAGCACACTCTGAGCTCATATTTCAGAGATGGTGTGACGTATGTGAGGGCACACATCAGCATTTACCTTTGATGTAATTTTACTAGGTTCGCTTCTCATTTAGCTCTCTTTTAATCCAGCGAATCATGAAAAAATGTTTTTTGCCAACTGCTTGGCAGAACTTGCTGGACATCAACTCCAGTGAATGAATCCAAAATATCTTTTTGGAAAAAGCTGCAGTGTGTAAATGGGGTTGGCTGCGTCGGGTTGGTTTTATGTGTGAATAAAGGTTAAAGGTAACGGTAGGCTATTAACACCCACAATAAGTAGCCTGAGAGTTGTTGCTCACTAAGTTTCATCATCCCGAACCTTTTCTCAAGAGGGATCTAAGGATAGCCATTGATTGGTTGGTCAGTTTCTTTCAAACGCCTTAGTGCAGTGAATTCAATACTGCTCACGGAGAGCTGCGCAGTTAAGACGAAGTCGAAGCATTACCAAGGTCAAACGCATTTCCCACGAGCCGTCTAGCTTGCAGCGACGAGGACCACGGTCAAAGCTGTGATAAAGGCAGTCACTGTGAGCCGCGGCATGAAAGGAGTCTCATGTGCTGTATTGTATCTGACAAGAGAAGGTTTTAGTTCAAGTGTCCTTACAAAACTGCACCTCAGGGTGTAAACGCGCTCACACTAATAAGCAATGGGCGGCCGACCCATCGTGTGCATCGCTCTAAGTGAGCAAACGTGTTTAATTTGACAAGAGCCACAAGTGCAACAGGTCAAACCTGCAGGTCTGCCCCCATCACCCAGCCTGCTTCCACATTTTGACTTTTATTCTTTGGACTTTCATTTTAGCAAAATTAAGAATCAGACTTTTGGTCAGCTCTATTAGTTCGACACACAGTTACTTTTCTTTTGCCCCACCATTACCGTTTTCCTTTAATGTAAAAGGCCCGCACCCCCGCATTCTGAGCTCCCCGCTATTCAAAGAAATTAAAGTTCTCCTGTAACTGATTTCGCCTTCTGAAAAGCATCTTTTACAAGCTTTACCTTAGCGAAGGATGAGGTAATTTGTTTAATGGTGGGTTTTTTTTGTTTTTTTTCGAGGGGACACAAACAAGACTAAAATGCAGGGTGAGCTATTACGATAATGTGTTTTCTCCTGTTATTGTCCCAAGGGAGCACTCACAGATTACACAGAAAAATGGCAAGGATGGAAACCGGATATCTTTCATTAAAAAAGAAGAAGAAGAAGAAGAAGAAGGAGGCAGCTACATTTGGTTGCCTACAAGTCTAAAATCACAGCTCATCATTTGCAACAACATACTATGTGTTTAACAGGAAAGAGGCTTTAAATAACTTATATCACAGATATGATGACAATGCATTTTTTAAAAAAATATTTAATCATTCATGTAGCACATTAGCTTATATGTCCCTAGAAGAAAAGGACTGACGTAACATTTAGATAGAAGGAGGTGTGTGCCTAAAGAAAAGTGCCACATGAGGAATAGCAGATGGAAGGAAACATAAAAGCAATAATATAGTGTTTCCAGGCCGATGGGCTACAAGCCATTTCAATTATTTTTTTTCTCATCCTATTTTCTCTACTCTCACCCCTTCCCCCACCCGTACCGTCATATTGTCGTTTCTCTCTCTCTCCACCGGAAAAAAAAAAACACAAGGAAAGAAAAATAAAAGATAAAAGCAGTGGGTAGGTTTTGTTTGTTTTGTACCCCGTTGATAATGGAACATTGTGTATCCTGATCAGGCAGAGTCCAGGACCTACTATCTGTCAAATAGGCACAAGCCAGGGCAGTCGTGACAGAACCGGGCATGTGAAAAGAACAGCAGATGTATTTGCCCTACCGTTTAAGCTCTGGGCTGTGCGTGTAATACTCGCTTCCCCTATTGTTTATTCATTGCTTCCTGGACCTCACAGAGTATTGAAAAAGAGAAAGAGCAAGGGGTGAGATGATTGCTGTTTTTTCTTGCTCGGTGACATTTCTGCTCCTTAGAAAAACACACAGCGCACAGCCAATTGCTCCAGGCGAGCTCCCCACATGGGCTTGGAGTTTGTGCATTAATAGGAGACAGTTGAGTGCTGGTGACACTTTATAGTGGCGGGCCCTTTGGAAACAACTCATAAAAGGGAAAGATGGATGGTTTTATTCAGAGCGCAATAGAAGAAACTAATTAAAACACATGTCAGCTTCTTGCAGATCTGCACTCGCTCTTGATATACACCGAGTCTTATAAGCGATTCCATTGCTCATAAGTTCTTTGTTTAACCCCCTGATGCTTGTGTTATCATCGTCACTGAGGCTAACTGCGTCTGTTTTGTTTTAAATAAGTGTATACAGAAGAAAACTGTTAAAACAACAAGCTAAAAACATGCAGCCTTTCAGGGGAAGTGCAGTTTTTGCACTTCGGGGAGTTCCTAAAAACTACAACAATGGAACTTTTCAAGTATCCCTTAAAAATAAATGTTAATGATAAAGGCGTAAAAAATACTGCCTTGCTTTAAAGCAGTGCAGAAAAGTCATGGGGAACTAATGCTTAACATCGGAATCACTTTTACGGCAGAACTAAGAAATTCGCGACAGTTACGTTAATAATCTGCGCATCCGCCGAAAAGCTACAGCAGCGTGTGTAAGTCGCAATAAGTTGAAGAAGTGTACGTCCACATGTTCGCACTTTTCAGTACGCTTCTTTAGTGCAGCTGTCAACTTGCACACGCGGCTACAGCCTACACAAATCAACAACAACAACAACAGGACCAAGGTCATTCTGTTTTAAGCCGCAGCAGACCACGCCCCCCGCAACAGCTCTGCAGTCATAAACAGGCTCACCGCAGCCACTAAGAGCGAACAGTATCAAACTTTCACTAAATTATATATTTTTCCATCTCTGTTCACAAGTTTCTGGATTTCTTTTTTTTTTACAAGGCTAAGACTGAACTTTACTTTTCCACGTCTGGCAATGTTCACATTCTGTTTAACTTGTTGCTTTTCTGAAGAAATGGTGCAGACTGATGAAGCGGTCTAATGACAAAGGTTACAAATAGTTGTTTGAAATGAAAGCTGTTTGCTTAAAACTAAAATTACCAAAGGAACTATTGTGAATGAGTTTACTATCTAAATAAAGTTGAAGCTCGGCTTTTCTGTCATTGTTTCGTTTCGATGGGGCGTGGAAATATTTCTTCCTGCCACGTGGGGAACGATGTCAAAAGTTTGAGAGCCACTGCTTTAAAGCATGACTGTTGCTTTAATTAAAACAGCTGTACCAAGGTCATTCTTGTACTAAGAAGTCTACAGTCACTATTTCTGAAATCATCAATGTTTACTTTGATTATATTCCGAAATAAAACATGAAATAAGACATAGCAGATTAAATCCAGCTCTGGATGCGCCCAACCCCCCCACCTGTGCCTCTGTAGGTGACCGCCGGGCTTTCAACGCGGTTAAGGTCGAAATGAGACGCGTGCCATTTTATAGCAGCAGCAATCTTTTGCAGATGACTAACTCATTCGTGAGGTCATTTTCCCTACTGATGCGGGGAGCACAGCGCAGTTAACACACACAAGTGCTCCAGTTAAAGGCTCATCTGAATAACTCTGATGGAGCACGAAAGCCAAACAATTTAAGGCTTCAGCGTTGTTCTGAAATGCAAACAGCTTCTCGAGATTTCTAGATGATTCCAGCGAAGTAACACTAAAATATATCAGACATAATGCTTATGCTAAGCCCATTAAAGCCTTGTAGGCAGTTATTGAGTACCTAGTGATGGCTTTAGTGTGTTTGATGCCCTTCATAATTTAGTGTGAAATCGCCAGGCGAACGCAGGTTTCCAAGCCAAATAGTGCAATCAGACCCTTCAAATGAGCTATTTCATCCACCTATCAATTGATTTCATTTTTTTTTTCATTTAAGTGTTTTTTTTTCTTTGTATCGTTTTCCCTCCCAAAATTGGTACAAAGGGTAAGGAACCTTTAACTTTCCCTTTTGAAGACAAGCACAGTTTAGGGGGTTTAAATGCCTGAAAGTGATTTTACAAAGGCAGCTTCCGTTGTGGCACAGCGAGTCCTTTTTTATTTACTACTCTATTATAGTGACATACTGCTCTTTGAAGCAGAACAGGGCTGGAGGACAGTATTGTGAGATTCTGCTAAACAAATATTGATGTCGATGTTCAAATACATTATTTATAGATTTTCAAGTAACTTCCTGTAACATTTAAAACTGCTTATTTATAAAATTATATATCTATTTATGCATTTATATAAGTTTTGGAAGAGGTAGGAAAAAATAGTATCGATATTCCTTTTTTTTTTTTTCCTAAATGTCAGGATTGCAGAAAATCCAGTAAGATGACTGACATCCTACGTGCTCTGAAGTTAGTGTGATGCATAAAATCCAAAAGGCAACTCATTTTTCAAAGTCAGGCAAATTATGTGCATATAAATTTTGGCCACTCCAAGTTCAGCCTGCTGGTGCTGCTTCATGGAAACAATCCAGAGACATACAACACACTCCACCGGGCTTCCAAAGACACCGATTGTGGCCAAAAGAAGAATTTTAAATTAAAATGATGTAAAAGAAAGAGTAAAACTATAATGAGCACCTACACAGCTCTGCTGCTCAGCTCTCAGCTAGCACGACCTGGTCAGAGTGTGGTACGGCTGGGGCAGAAATATGGCTCTGAATGTGTACGGCCTTCTCACCAATCCTTTTGGGTTTTACACCAGTGATGCTGAGGAGTGGAGGGTTTTGGAAAGGCTAGGACTAATTGGCAGGTTGAAGCATGAGGCAGTATACTCATAAAGCCCGAGCCGATCCTGAGGAAAAATGTTTAATTTTAAAGCAGACAGGAGAGCATGCTTCAGCGGCTGTTGACAGGGTTGTACTGCAAAAAAAAAAAAAGAAAAAAAAGAAACTGTCTTAGTAGTAACTTCACATGGCTCTACTTCAGTGCCTCTGACTTGCAAGTTGGCAAATGCACTTACAGCACATGTAGACACAAACATTTACAACTTGGTGAGGTCCTGTCATTGCGGTATATGGATTGTGTGCAAGTCGGCTAATGGGCTTAAAGGCAACTGGGCTGCTGTACTGTATGTGTGTTCATAAGAGCATATGTATATGACAGCTCTATGGTCACCAAATCTCCCAGCCTTCCTCTAGAGACCCAGTGCTGACAGAGGAGGAGCAGTGGACAGAAGCAGCTTTGTGAGTGTTTGGCTTAAGTAACAGCTTTATATAGACTCAGTGAGGCAGCTGCACCAGTTGTTGGCATATTCCACTGGGACATCATACTGTATTAAAAGAAAAGAGACCTCTGTCCCCATGTGGCAGTGTAGAATCATCGAACGCTGTGGATCGGGACACTACATGTTTGTTTTGTATGTTTCATTCAATCATTTATAGATTAGCAGTCATTTGATTTTTCTTCAAAGACAGACACATTCACCATCTACATTTGAGACTGATAAGGGAAAGAAAACATCTGATTAAAATTAAGAAGGCAAAAAAAAAAAAAATACTGGATTAATTCACCAGATTCCCATTACTGTTACAGTTCATCATGTGCGGATAAAATTTCAGTCAATTAGTTTTGTTATTATTGTCAATATCATGTCAATCTTTATTTAAAAATACAATTTTGTCAAATTGAAGTATTTGAAAAACACATTTATTGCTCTAGAATATATAGAGAGCAATAAATGCCTTTTTTTTTTTTAAATTGGTACTTTTTTTTGTGTCCTATTCATCAGGTGGGTATCTAATATATTGTGATGTTTGGATGTAGCACCAAGCACCAGCTTCTTCACCATGAGACATTAGAGTCTAGACACAAAACTCTTCTATCGTGACACAAAGTGCCCCCAGAGCTCAGGAAGGCGGCTTCAGCAGTCAGAGAATCATGCTTAATGAAAGCATGACCTTAGCTACAAGCCATTTACCCTCAAGGGAGCCCTCCCACGGGGACGATGCAATAGCAAACCCAAGGTAGGATAAGAGCTCATGAGTCCAATGCCTGAAGGGCCAACCATTAAAAAGAAATGAAAAGTAAACTAAGACACGGCACCTGTTGAGTGAAAGGTTTGCCCAAAAAACAAAGAGAGCCACATTCTGTTTGAACAAATCAGACTGTTCAAACAGTTTGCAGAGAAACGGAGGAAATCCACGAGGGAGGGGAAAAGCTCCGTGCCAGAATTTATTCTCGTCCACACACTTCTGGTTTTGCGCTGGAAAAAACAGAGACTTTGTTTCATTGGCGCAGAACTTTTGCATTTGAAGTCAAAAAACGAAACTTTTTAGCTCACCAAACAAGCAAAAACAGCTGTCATATTAACTCTACTCCAGAACACAACTCGTGGCTTACACATCAACTCTCCTATCTCCAGAAATGGAAATCGTATCACCCATCACCTTTAAAGTGTTTAATGTGTCTGCACATAAATTGTACTACTACAACATAAATACTATTGGCTATATTTATTTAGCACTGCGTCAGTACACATTATCCTTAACATGCTATATTGTATGCCACAATGCACTCTAAAACACTCAAATAAAAATGTTCACAATGTGAGCTTTGAGTTGCAGCAATAGGCAGACAGCCTCCAATCATGAGTAGGCGAAAAGAGCAACCACAATAATGATGATATCCATCACCAAATATGATGAAGAAGAATAGAAAAGGACAGAAAATGTCTGATGACCTCCATGCATCATGATTAGCTTTGTAGTTTATACAGTATAAAGGGATAGCACTCTGGAGGCAATTTAACCAAGGCCATCGAAAGCATCACTCTGAGCCGTGCCCTCCACAGTGGGAGAGGACAGTATCTCAGCGGAGACGCCTGGGAGCAGCTGGAGTTTGAACAAAACAAATTATTCAAAGAAAATGTTCCATTTCAGATTTGGGGGTGTAAGAAATATTGAATTCACTCTGAAAACACTGTTTTTTTTTCCCTCCTCCTCCTTCTTTTTTTTTTGGTTCCGGAGACCATAAGCACAGTTTGGGAATAAGAGTTTTAGAGTTCCCAATGAACCAGAAAACCTGCAACCACATAAAGACACACACAAAAAAAATCAATAATTTGTTTAACATCCACTTTTTCAATTGGAGCATTTTGTGACCATGTGACTGTTTGTTTGTTCTTCTGCAGAACGTGCCATGATGGTGGATTTGTGTTAGAGTCGGTAGATTGGAAACAATCTCTTCCGCTATGATTGATTGTTTCATTATGCACTCATGATTCAAATGCAGAATTACACAGTAGTAATACAGAAAACCACCATATATAGGGCAGAAGCACACACACACACACACACACACACAATTGCAAGCTACAATCTGGCCAATTTCAAAGAGCAACAGGCACTGTAGCTGATAAGCTGACACAAAGCATGAAAAATCCTCGGATTGGGCCAAGCACGATCCTGCACACTACCCTGGGACACGCCAAGCTTCCTCCATACTAAACCCTAAACATTCCTCCACTCCGCTGTAACCACGAGAAACCTTTTAAATCACACTGTCGTGTGTTTATAGTTTGCAATTACGAGATTTTATCAAACCTAAATTCTTTAAAAAAAATAACTATTCAAACTTTGAAATGCAATTCGGTGCGTGGGTCAGCGCTCTCCGACATCCGCATGAGCGACAGGAAACCCAAACAGCCGTGAGGGGTGTCTGGCCTGTGTCCACCCCTGTGTGTCTATCTCAGTGCTCCCGTTCTCTCTCCAGTCATCCTTGGCTGCTCTGCAGGGGGTGTCAAGATGGAACAATTCCCTCAGGACTGATGTGCTTTCGTGCACACGGTTGGCCCCCGCATTAATAAGAAAAGACGCGGCTGAGTTGCTCCCATCACTTCCAGTAGAAAGAACATAATTAAGACACAACTGTTTCCAGCTGAACAATGGTTTCCTTTTTTTCTCTCAAGAGAATAGCAACTGCCCCATGAAGCAAAAAAAGTAATAATAATAGAATAAAAAATGAATGCACAAGACTTGTATGCAACAAACAAGGCTGGTAACACTTACAATTTTGAATGAAATTTGAAGCATAATCACCACCAAAGGGACTGAAAAATATGATCACAATTATCATAGGAACTAATCCTAAGGGCACAGAATGGCTTTTCTACAATGCTTGTAGAAGGCTGTAATAAGAGATTTCTTGTCTATAAAGACAGAAATCAACCACAGGTTTTGGTCAGCACTGCAAAGTAACAATAATGTGACCATAACAAGAGAGTCTACATGAATATTTTGGGATAAATTAGGTTATTTCTCACTTTGGTGATATCTGTACCACTCTGCCCACTTCATCCAGCTGCCTCTTCTTTGGTGTCTGATAAGAAAGAAATCTGTGGCCCATTGTTTCCTTTTATCCCTTTACTGTCTCCTCCCTGTCACTCACCCTGGGCATGAGAATGAGTTCTTATCTGCTTTGTGTGTGTGTGTGTGTGTGTGTGTGGGTGCATGTGCGTGTGTGTGGGTGGGGGGTCTGAGCACCGACACACGCAGATATAAACACACATGGGAACAGCCTAACAAGCAGAGACGACTGAGAGATGGGCCACAGAGATACCATACAAGCGAGCAGGAATACATTAATAGTAAAGCGAGATGAAGCATGCAATATTAATCAGAGCATTATCAAACATCATTTCAGATTGCCTCTCACATTGTTGAGGAGCTGCATAGAAATCTATACACGTCTCTTGAACGGACCTGAAGTGGGTCTCTGTAAGATGTAATTAAGTGTAATTGATGGAAAATGAAGTGAGATTACTACTGGTATAAGTTCTTCCATTGTAGGAGAAGTGCAGCGAGAGAGCTATTCCCACAAGTGAACGTGTACTAACATACATACGCCATCTGTGTGGTTACATGGGGTTTACTTCAGCACCTCCATGGGGTTAAACTGTTCAAACGAAGCAGGGAGGCAGAATGTCCCCAAGGTGTGTTGTCCCCATAGATAAACACACAGTCTCTCTTACACAAACACACGCACACAAAAACTGCATCCAACTGGTCACGTGTTGGCAACAGCACTGAGAGGACACTGATTCCGTGACGATGGTGGGTAAAGCATGACGCCTGCATCTCAAAGAATGTCATGTAACGTGACTAGCAAAAAATAAAAGGGATTTACAGTCTGCACAGCACAAGTGACCTTATAAGCCAAGCTTGTGTGTATAGGTAATCATCCATTCATCCATGCATCCACTAGCTAAAGCTTATCTGAGTCCAAGTCTAAGCAATTACTAGGGCATTTGACTAGGATGTATCCAGGAAGTGTCGTAGTCAAATGACCACCTCAGCTTGCTTCTTTGAATGCCCCTCCTGAATGACCATCCTCCTCACACTTATCTCTGAGAGTGAACTCGAACGCCCTTCACAGGAAGGTCGCCGTCACTACCCACAGCTCTTACTGACGGCAGGAATGTATTGATCACACAATCACTGACTATCACATTAAGAAGCAATACCACTTTTGCTCATAATATAATACAATATTGACATAAGAGGATTATAGATTATAACATTCCTTTTGTTTAACTTTGTTTCCTCTCACAAATACATATAAGCTGATATACAACAAAGCTATAAAGTTGCAATCGTGTCCTCCACTTCAGACTTGCTGGCCCTGGTCAGCACTGTCAAAACAGCTTGCTTTTAAAGCCCAAATTTGCAGGTCAAAGTTCGCCTAAGTTAAGTGCTAAGAAGGATTTACTTCAACCGCACAGATAAACCATTCTGATGTGTAAGATCTTTAATCTGTGTCTTCCTGATGATGCTGCTCTGGTGCCCCCAAGCTGCGCGTGGAGGCTGTCAGGCCACATTGGCTGGTATTTAAGTGAGTCGGTGTGGGCAGCAGACCAGCATGCTGTACCTCACACCTCAGAGTGTGCATCTGCTGGAAGGTGGCGACCAACGGTAACAACCCCAGACATACTAAGGATACGAGAGGAATCCCGGGGAGACAGCTGCTCCTTATCACCAACATTTCTAAGGGTCAAGCTGAGTATCTCTGTAGGGAGGCTCTCAGCACGTCAGGCTCATGGATCGGCTTTATATTGGCACAAAAACAGGATGCACTTGTATTTGCATGTTGCATGCAACTTCTTTTAGAACTAGAGGACATCGGAGTCAAATATTTCATGGCTTGGCTGTTTTTAGTGACAATGCAATTTCTGTCCAGTCTGTCGAATCACAAATTTGCAGGTTCAGCATGCCGACCCTGCTGATTTCTAATAAATAATAGTTTCTAAGACGTAAATCTGACAATTCGTCGGTTAGATACTCCTCCATCTCAAGTGTAGTTTCAATTATTTATTGTGAGAAGTGCAGATTCATAGCACCAGACGTTTCAAATGATTTTTATGTAAAAAGAAAAAAAAGAAGACGTTCAAATAACCAACACCTGCTTTTAATACTAAGGATCGCAACAACTCGAGCACTGTGTATGAGATCCATTTACTTTACAGCAGCTAAAACATTCTCAGTGGATAAAACAAGCAAGTTTAATATAATGCCTCATGCATTCCAGAAATATCTCCATGACTCAAGCGGCGTGTTTAAATGCTAACACGGTCTCATAAATAATTACATCAATTTGATGTGTCTGGAGGAATTTCTTTCCGACCTGGGGTATTTTAAATTTTTGTTGCCTTGATGTCAAGCTGATTAACTCGGTTCACTCCGTGTACAGCCCAAAAGACCCCGATATGCAAACAAACAGGACCGTGAAGCGGTTCACCACATGCAGATGCCTTTCAGACAAAATTCTAGGCTTGTTTTCTTTTCCACTGCATACAGTCGGATGACTTAATTTAAGCTCCACCAACCAAGGGATACAATGGTTATAGACCCAAAACAGCTTTAAAAACAAGCAAAAGTGAAGGAGAAAAAAAAAAGAGAGCGAGAGGAGACACCACATCTGATCAAACTTAATATTACAATACTCCATTGTACTCCTGTCGCTTTGGTGTTTGCAAAGGAAGCAGATGAGAAATGATGTGTGGTGACTGAAAATCAACAAACCACATGCAGACTCAAAGGCAAGCAACAAAACCTGGTGTCAGCTCGAACAGAAGAAAAGCACACCAGGGAAAGTGAGTACTTAAGAACAACAGCTTATTTCAACTTTGGATCTGTCACAGCTGAAGGCGCGGATAAACTTCTTTTTTCCCCTCAAGAACAGCTGAAATTTTTAAAGTCAAGAGACTGAAAATTACTCTGATCATTAAGTGAAAAAATGTTGGGTTTTTTGGAATAAATGGGCTAAATTGTGCCTGATCCATGTAGAAATGTGAGCAACTACAGCTAAACATGGAGAGAAAGCCAGGGAATATCCCGTTTCCCTCCTTGCCAGCATACAGTAGCCTATACATCGACACACACCAGGTATAGTGTAGCACACAGTATGACAACATAAGGCATGATGAAAACACGAGGTTTATGCTACACTCTCTTTCATCCCACCCCTACGGAGATCCTTTTCTTCCCATCAACTCTCACCGGACCCTAAAGAGTCATTTCTCCAATCTTTCAGAAGGCTCGGCTTGAAAGGATCCCACAAGAAACTGCCGTTTATACAGTATATAAATTCCATTTTCATGCCTTCAGACTTATCGTTTCCTTTTACTTCTCCATCACAGAGGCAGAGGAAGTAATTTAGCAATGGAATATGGAGAGTGTCGGCCAGTAGGAGATAAAGATGCCCGCGCCTCGTCCCCCGAGGGAGGCAAGGATGGTATTGCATTTTTCACACACACAGACTCTGGTTGCTGCCACGAGCATCTGCTGTTGGTTGTAAAGACTTATACTGTTAGAAGTATGAAACTTTTTAAATATTGCACTCTGTAAGCTGTCGCGTCAGAGTTCCCAGTTTCAAACGAGCTTACGCAACACGGCTTTAGCCAGCCCACTGTCGAGGGAGGTGTGAGCAACATGATGCGAGTAAACCTGCAGTGTACTTCCTCTCACATGTGGCGTGAGTGCTTAACGTAGTGATTAAATTGTCCAGGCACGAACGGCGATCCAGCGCGAGTTTACGGTATCTCAACATGAGAAAAATAACTGCCCTCATCCTGGAGTTGCACGGTTTAACACCAAAAGACAGAGACTTGAAATTAAAGGAAAGAAACTGGAGGAAAAAAAAAAAAATCACTGGAAGTTTTAAGATCCATCTGCTTCTGAGCTTTCGCACAAACACAGATGGTCGGTGCACACATTTCTAGCCAGCAGAGACAGATGATGTCTCTATGGTCACTGATTGTGACAGAATGCGTGGACTGTAAAACTAATCCCCTCTACAAACTTAAATTATTTAGAGAGTTATTCAGGATTTTTTTTTAGCTTTTTTCCAGTTATTGAAAAGCCAATTTTCACCTCAGTCAGCACAGGCGATATTGACTGTTTGCAGGGCCTCTGCGTTCGCACCTAATAAACATGTAAAGTAATAGCTTCATAGATCTGAACGGATTGCTTAATCCAAGAAAACTAGTTATGTGTTAAATCCCTTCAGTTTCCTGTACAGCGCAAAGTAAGGATTTGCTTTGATCAAGCTGAAAATGTACAGTTTTACATGCTTGTCGTGTCTTTTTTCTGCTCATGCCTCCCACCTTACCTTTGTATGAAATCAATGAAGACAGTGCAATATGATTTTCAGGTCCTAGAGAATTCAAACACTGAATATCGACACGGCTCTTAGCCGCTAGAAATGACTGCAGCATCTCTGCGTTAAAGAATTACAGCTCCTTTACGACAGCAAAATAGTTGCTTTGGAGCCTGGAACGAGGCGCTATAACGACACCGAGTAGTGCAGGGGAAGAGAGCCTTACTGCTAATTGATCTGATATGAAGCGATGGGCCTCTGCGTGTCTCTGTTGTTCTAACTGAGAGATAATCACGATCCATGTCCCAGTCGGCCATCCAGGGCAGAGATGTTGCATCCTAATATAATCCATCGAGCTGGCTTTTGTCTGGTCAGATAAGTGCTGTAATTAATTACATTAAGGAGAAACTTCATTAGACGACTGTGGCGCAGCTTCAACACACCTCAGTCTGAAGAGCACATTTATGGCCCAAAATTTCAAAGATTTTAGTTTTCTTTGTCTAGTAAAGGAGATAACGCGATATTTTTAACTAGAATGGTAAAAATGTACACATTTTTTTAGGACACTCCGCTTCCTCTTCTTTATATTACTATTTGTACCTTGTGTTTGTCGCATTTAGGCTCCAGGGAAAATTTGTCTCCCCATAAATGAATTCGAAATTAGCATTCACCTTTTAACAATCGGAACATTTCTGAGGTGTTAACAGATTTTTTCTGCTTCATTTCCTCAGTGAGGAGGATGAGGCTGACGAGAAACAAAAAATGAATGTAACGGATCAGAGAATAATGTGTGTGTGTGTGTGTGTGTCTGTGTGTGTGTAGGAGGGGGAAAAAGCAACAGCATCTCTATCACGTCTACAGCAAGTGTCCTTTAAAGAACACAGCTTGCATATATAATACATGTAACCGCACAGAGTGGCAGAAATAATGTGCCATAAATAAATGTGATGCAGGATCAGTAAACTATAAATTTAAGTGCTGAACTTTGCATAGAAATAAAGATCAAGAAATAGTATTGTGGCTTTTGACCTATACAGCCTCAAAGAAACCTTTAAGCTGCAAACTTCTTCATACAGATACATAAGTCTGCATTTTAGTTGCAGGCTGCGAGAGAAGACTGCAGCTACATGCATGAGTAAATCTTCAATGTGTAATTTGTCTCTAGGAGATAAAAAGATACCCAGGACAATTTAAAAAACATCGTGTTACCAGTTTAGCTAACAATATCAGAAACCCAGTGAAAAGGCAGACAAGAAAACTGAATACTTATTATTTTGAGTATCTTTAAAACCTTCAAATCCCTGTGAACTACACCCACCGATGTTTTTCACGAACTTGTGCTTCTTTCGTTCTCATTGGTACCCAGATTTCTGCAGCTTTTGTTCACAAGCATCATAAAGTATGGATCTGAATTGTTCTTTTTCCAAGTGGCTATAATATTTGTATGAAATACAGTCATTGCTAAGATATCAGCTAATGCTGGGAAGCACTGTTAGTGAGCCTGATTCAGAAATACACATATTATAAAATATTACAGCTTCACTCACCAAAACTAAAGCACAGAGTTCCGGTTAAGGGACTGTACCACATAGCAAGCCATAATATTAGTCAGACAATTCATTAAAAATGACCTAAAGGGCACAAAGAGCACACACGTAGCAGAAAGGTCCAGTTTAAAAGCTCACACCAGTGGCCGTGAGGCCGAGCAGGCTCCAGCTGCCACTGTTACCCGGAGCTTCCATTAGCAGTTAGCAAAAGCTAACCTAGTCGTGGTCATATAAAACAGGGCAACTCTTCCATTATGATTAAACTGCACCAGTTGCATCCTCAGGATAGTTTCACTTTGCGATTCAATTGGCTGGTGCAGGTACTGAAATTTCAACTCATCTTCACAGCAAAGGAACTGAACCACAATTTCTCCTGGCATAGCATCCACATGTGTTCCCTAATTCTATCAAAACATTAAAGAAATCCCCGAGCACAATAATGCACAATTGCTTATCACGTTTAACTAATAATTGATCTATAATAAACATATGTGTATAAGTACTACATCAAAATACAACAACCAGCAAAGATCATAAACTCAGTTTAATTGTAACTAAAAGGTCTTGACTCTGAGCAGACTCAGCACAATAAAGAAACCACTTAACAATTACTGCAGTCTGATGAACTCATAGGATGCAGGCCTTTGTTCTGCACTCACTATATTAATGACAAGGATGCACGAGAAAGATCAACAGCTGGACTTGAAGAATCAATAAAATATTCAGCCCGCGGCTCCACACTCAGCTGAGCAGCGTAGCTGTCCTACTTGCTTATTCAGAGGAGCAGCAGCATGTTTGTCCATAATGAGCTTCCTCATTAAGGTATGGAGGGATGGACCGGGAGACCGACTTTGTGTCAGAGGGCAGGTGTGTGGATGCGGAGTAAAAGCGAGGGAGAGAGGCTGCCGATAGGTGGGTCTGGTGCACGTTTGTGCTGTCTATGTTTGGCATGTTGTAGTGCGTGAGCAAATGTTTGGACTCACAACAATTTGGAGGTGATTAGAGTTAGCCCAGAGCCAAAACACTGATGCTGGACTACATGAATGCTCCCAAGTCTGCCAAAATTCTGTGGTCCAAAAAAAACTATCCCACTCTTCTTCTAGTAATTGTGTAATACATTTATCCTGTTGTTGTTTTTTTGTGTGTGTGTGATATTGCGATATATAGCATTAAAAAAAACTCTACGGTAACAAGCAGGACTTTAATGTGTCAATAAACTTGTAAATGAAATCAGGCAGCAGTTATTAGCACTTCTTGTTACTTAACCCTAAATGTTGGTCACAACTTTTATTCTACTATGTTTTTATATCTAGTATATGACGGGTAACATGAGGTGAAAGTGTTCATCACTTTTACAATAGCTGAC
>VUQR01014877.1:7001-21115 GCA_015108515.1 Hemichromis elongatus | reverse complement strand
CATAGTTGCATGCTTCAGGGACACATTCAGACAAAAACCAGCAGTAATCCAATGAGAAGATCTGACACCTCCTACGCAGTTATAAACAAGCAGGTCAGAGGTCAAACCATAGGAGAGCAGGAAAAACCTGCTCCACACTTCAGTCACATTTTCTGATGCACTAAAAGTAGGCTGGCACGGTCTATAAGGGATTCCAAGGCTATCTATAGTGAGAGTGTAATGATAAGCCACCACTTAATAAACTCTCTATTCCAGGAGGTCTTACAGGGATGATTTCATGAGGGAAATTAGTCATTTTGACCACGGCTCTATCTGCTTCTGCTCACTGAAGTGGTTCTCCCTTTGTGCCTCAGCCACCGTTTCTTGCTCTGTCACTTTGACATATGCAAAATATCAGTTTTTTTTAAGTTAAACATTATTAAAAAAAAGAAAAAAAAAAGATGGCACTGAATGTTCCCACTTGTTAGAGGGCTGGTTCATTACTCTAAATAGATATTTCACTACCAGGTTTTAAAAATAAAATAAAAAATCCCTTGGATATTTTGTAGCACTTCTCTGCTTGGCTCTTTACAGCACTGGTAAACAGTCTCGTATAGCTTTATAGCATTACTAATTTTACAATTTTAAATACTGGAATTCGAAAATAAAGTATATACAGTGCTTATCCCTGTTAAGTAAAGCAAGAGAGCCGCGGTGAGCCTAATCCTGTAAGACTGCATCCTTGTATACAAGCATCATAGAGTCAGTTACAAACTAAAGAACACAGCAGTTATAATTAACAAGGCCATCCTCCATCAGCCTCGAGCGACAGACAGCGAGTGCTGACGGACACTGTGTCTCTATTTTAGACGTTCGCATCAGCAGTTTCAGCGCTTCGTGCCAACGTTGTCACTTTAACTGCAAGACTTTAAAGGTCTTTTTTTAAAAGATGTAAGCCTTCACCGCCGAGACACGGCGTTCGCCCCGGCGTTCGCCCCGGCGTTCGCCCCGGAACTGTTTTCTGTGGTAAAAATCAGTGCAGCAATATGTTGCTACAATACACAAAAACTTTCTGTCCGTGCATTTGTTTGTCTATTGGTCCCTGAACTTGAGTGGAACAACCAAACTTGTGGGTTCATCTAACCCCCCCCCCCCATAGGATCTTATCTAAATAATATATAATAAAGTCATAATGTTGGCATCATTTTAATTTCACACCAAGAACACCTCATTTACAGTGTTGCTGAAAATGTTGGGTGATGGATTATTATGCCATCACACTGCTTAGTAAGCACTTAGCAGTGGACCAAAATGACCCATTTTCAGTATGTGAACCACCCCTGTTTTTATAATTAGTATTTTACTATTCCCAAAGCCACTAAGTATATCAGTCTGCTAACAGGAAAAACAGTTCAAACAGAGCTGGAGTGAGGGTGTGTGTTAGTTAGCAAAATGAATTTTCGTTATTTTTTTAAGGCTAGTTGGATTATGAAACACTTTGGAGCTTCTGGTTTTAGTTCATATTAAAGTTTGCAGAACCCGGTATTCATAAGAACTGCATCACAATAGTGCCAACGTTCATTGCCAGTGCAGGAGTCTAAATGGTCAATGTAAAGTGGACAGTGGAGGTGTGAAGGTCAGGGGAGTAGACTGAAGTACAGCAGACATCAATGCAGAGATTTCAATTTGCGTCCCACCGCCTCCTTTTTAATGACATCACACAGGGGTCGTATTGATCCGTGTGCACGTAGGACATACATATAAATATGGGAAAAAATGACAGTTTTTCAGAGTGCCGGATTAGTTCAGTTAAGCTCCACCAGCAGGTTTGTGAGTGAGTGAAATTTTTCCCAGATGGGTTTTGTCATGTTTGGTGATTTTAAGACCACCATCATGTGGTCAAAATGTTCTTTTTTAATACTTCTTTTTTAATTTTTTTTTTAGTTGCCTAATGTTTCCAAACCTTAGAAATAGGTCATTTTCCATTAACATTCCTATTCAAACCTCACTGTAGTTTCAACAATCAGTATTGTAGAAACCATCAGCATTCTACTCTTGTGTCTTGTTTTCAGGCTTCCAGCCTGATCTGAATTCACATCATTTTGTCCAAAATAATCCCAAGTGGGACTTTATCTTCCAAATATTTTCTACATGAATTGTGTGAACAGCAGAAGCGTTGGCAGCAGGCGGAGGGCTGTTTTGTCGTCATGGGACGACTGAAAGCATGAAACAAAACAAAAAAGATCCACTCGGAGGAGCTCTGTTTGAATCACTCCAATTAGAAATGTTATATTTCCTGGAAGACGCGGCTGTGTATTGCAGCGTTAGAGGTGGAGATGGAAGTCGGTACTTCTGCTTTCTGACAGTCTGGTAGATTCCAGGTAATCCCAGGAGGAAGAAGCACAGGAGAAACTGAGACTTTTTTAAGCTGACAAGAGTCAATATGGGATGCTGTGTGCCACCTTGACAGGTCACAGCTCTGTTCTCCACAGCCCAGAGGTGGATGTCAGGGAGAAAAACTCTCTAGATTTAGATGGCTTGTATATAGAACTGGTGTCAGAGTATAGAGTAAAAACTCTAAAGTATAAATAATTCATCAGGTTGATCCCTAAAAGATGGAAGAATATGATGGTGTTTTTTTCTTGTCCTTTCCCTCCCGCTTGGCCAGACATCAGTGTTATTTTGGTGTTTTGATTTGCGTGCATACTGCAGGCCTCAATTAGCTGCAGCAAGACACACTTTAATAACAGAAGCATTGTTGCTGCTTGGCATCTACTGCCTACCTCTGACACTGAGCACAGATGATGTTTCAACTGTCCAAAAGAGGGAGGGCATGCAAAAGAGACAAACACTAACAGCAGGTGTTGATTGATCTGTTTTTCCTGCAGCACATTGCCACCCTGCACCAACTTACATCAAGCAGGCAGCAGGGCGGTGACGGCGTCATTCTGCCGGACTAGTTTGGCAAATTGGGGCCCGCTACAGACGCACAGTGCTGCCCTTGGGTTACAACAGCGAGCGGAACGTGTTTTCCTGCCAATAATTTGTCGTCCAGTGTGTGAAAGAGAAAAGAAATTATGTGGCGTCTTTGATTTACTTTGATTTTCGTTTTTGTTCTTCGCTTCAAATCTGACGACAGCCCCTCGAATACAAATCTGTTCTCCTATTTTGTTTTTATTTTTCAATTTTTGGCCAAGAATATTTACAGGGCATCTTTTTGCAAAGAGAGTGCAGTGACCTTGCACACATTCAGATGGAGTAGTTTTAGTGTTGACAACTTTATAAAAGCTTTTTTTTTTTTTTGTCTTTTTTCCATCTCCTTCTAGCGTGCTGACCCGCAGCTGTCTCATGACTCATTCTGTCCCTCTGATTTGTCTCTGATGTGATGATGTGACGGAGCATTAGCCTCACCGCTGTGTTTGCTTGATGTCATGTCCTGTCCTCTATGCTGCATTACATCTGACTCCGCAGCGGCCCATTAGGTCTTACTTTCTCCCGCATTATATGTAATGTGAATCTAGTAGCGCATATCAGTATCTGTCTGTGTCGTAAGCATTCTGTTTCACACCTGTGATTAAGCGATGACCCTCATTAAAATCCTTTCTTGCAGCAACGACTACCAGAGCACAAAATAATGATGATCGCATCTCGCCCCGTTCAACAATTTCTACAGCTCTATGCAAACGGAGATAAAACATTTAACGAGAGAAAAACTCTCAGGTCACCTAAAGTATCACAAATTGAATAAAATGAGAAAGCAGTAATCCACTTCACATGAAAGGAGTGAGCCGTAGTGATGAAGGGTCCTATTTTATCTAATCAAAACCAAAAAAAAGCCCAAAAAAGCTTCTTCACATCAACAGAGACATAAGCAAATAATAGGTGGCATGTTGGCAAGTTAGCTGACTGCTACTTTAGCCATCTAGCTTAGCACGTTAAGTTAAGTCTGCCAAAATTTTCTTCACCTTGGAATTTATTGTAATGACACGGATTGAATGAGTATGAAAGGACAAATCCATTTTCCATGAGTACTTCTAAATGTGATCTATTCAGCCACAGTAATCTCTTAATACCTTTCTAAAACCTGTGCTGTATTATATTAATGATGGCCCAGAGAGAGAAGCACCGGTCCACAGAGACGGCAGTTGTAATAGTGCCGGTTAATGACGCTGAAAGGTGCCTGCGTCGAACACATCTCCAACTTATTTCTCTCCACTTTCTCTTTGTGTGCCCTACTCTCAGTTTAGATTAGCATCTCCTAATCACTCGGTCCTTCCTACAGAGGCTGGCATTGCCTCTTTTGTTCTCACTGCGTGGCGACACTCGTGCCATCAGCTCCGTTTTCATTAAAGATCAAATCAAAAACGCGCCTCCCTGATAAATTCACACCGAGTGAAACACTGCCTTCGCCCGTGAGGAGAGACGAATTCTGACAAATGAGATCTGCGAAATGCGACAGAGACAGCGGACTAAAAGGTCTGCGAGCTGTCTGGTGTCTGTGGTGGATCCCCTCGGTAGGAAGGCACCCTAGGGGGCTATTTGACTGACTTATGGAGATTGATCTTCCACGGACTGATGCTTAGAAAGAACAGAGCAGGAGAGGCATTGACTTGTACTGGAACTTGGGGATCACGACTTTATCACTGATGTGTAATGGATCAAACCCTCAAAGGAAGAGAATAAGCGCCAAAAGTTAGCCACATGTAAAAAAGAAATGGAATAATAATAAGAAAGTAGAAAAAGAAAAAAACGAGCATAACTGAAAGTGATTACTCTAGACAGCAGATATCTGTCTCAGATTTACATGGACCATATAATGGTTTTGTATGCTTCATGCAATAAACTACAAACCCTCAAGTCATCCAGTAAATGTCTGGATTAGTAACCTACAGCCTAGATACGCTACTTGTTTTAATACCCTATAAAAATAAACTTTCAAAATTGAACCATAGATGAGACTAATTATTTGTTGCTGTGAATGCGCAGCCCCCCACCCCACCTCAATACTAAAACTCTGAGCGACTGTTTACAATCACTGGGCTGCAGTTAGTCAGCCCTAAAAGTTGACATTTTAACCATGAGCAACCCTGTGATCATCTTCTGACATCTTTGTGGCAGAAAAATCGAATCATCTGTCGCGCTGCCAAGAATTACTTCTGTCACAGAATGTCACGGCGAGGAGCTCAAAAGATGCCTGGAAAAAAAAAATACAAGAGAAAAGACTGAGGACGACACCTTAGGGGGTAAATGCAGCTTGAAACCAGTTAGACTGGGTCCCAAAAGAGACACTGAAAAAGGGTGGGCGACTTTCTGGAAAGTCCCTAGCATCATGAAAAGAAGCAGAACATTTGGGGTTTTGCTTCCTAACTAAACATCCTACATGATAAATCAATAAAGTTTTACTGTATTGAATAAAAAGAAACAATTGTCCAACCTTCGGGATTAATAAAGTTTTATCGAATTGAACTGTATAGAATGATGATTCAGTTATAAAAGTTCTACTTTGAGTACCAATCATTTAACAGCTCTATCAATCATATGTACACATGAACAATGTATTTTAATAGCTGTAAATTATTATATAAATAAGACAGTTAAACCCGTGCATGCATGGAGTACAAAAGTGTCTTTTCGATTTCAAAGATTAAGCGTTCTTCCTCTGGAACGTCAATAACATGACATAACAGCGGCAGTAAGCTGTGGGCGTTGCTGTGTGCTACACCTGAGCACGCGATTGCTCACCGAGATGCAGAGCAACGGTAATTTAACAGGAAGAGCACGTTCAGGTGTTTATTGAAAAAAGATGATATCCATCCCAAACGGGGAAGACGCGGTGGATTTTAAAGCATTTCCTCCACCGTGCATCAAATTGATTAACATTCATCTCGGTGTGAGTGAGTGGAATAGGCAGAGAGCTTGCACTGCATCTTACACACCCTCGGCGATCGATTCAGCCATAAGCTGACGGATGGGGGGAGAAAAAAAAACACAGAAAGGGTGGAGGCTGGGAGCTTAATTGCTAAGAGGCTGCTTGAAAAGACAACATGCCTGGTACAGTCGGAGGAAAAGAGAGATGTAAAAGAACAAAGCAAACTGTGAAATGAAAAAAGTTAGAGGACATTAAAAACCACTGACGCTTTTAACCAGGCCTCCTAAATCGCAGCAAAGCTAGCCACTCCATTAGCGCCTGTACTAAAGCACTAATGACTGTGAAGATGTCATATAGCACACCTTCACACCAGGCAAAATGTGCTGCTGAACAAGCTGTGTAATAGTTACACTGAGGACGATTATAGACTTCAGCCTGCAGATGGTGGATTCAAAGCAACATTAGGACTAATTTAAAGTGCGTGCTAAATCAAACTGAACCTGCTCATATCATTAGCCTAGAGCAACCGCTATTATACAACAAGTGCTGTTTATCTGATTGTGTTCTAAAATGGATTTCAATTGTTACACACATGCACACACATATATAGATATATATATATACAGTATGAACAATATTGTTCAATACTTACAATACTTACAATTAAGTACAGAGGGAGAGATGTGTGGCAATAGACACTGCATGGGGCAGTGATTTATTTATTTTTTAAATCATTTAATGTAGCAGACTTTTTACATCCACACGCAATCATATGATCCTACAGACAGAGAATCAGACTTGATTAGACACGTAGAGAAACACTAGAGAGCATATTTATGTCAAACTTCAAGCAGAAGAAGCACATGTAGCTTTATTGTGTGTGTATATTTTAATTACTTTGTTTTAATCATGTATTTTTGTTGTTGTTGTTATCAGTGGCAGTGTAATGCATAAAAACTATTAATGAGTGATACCAAATAAAGGGGCTTTCCCTCTTTCCCACTGAGCTACTGACACTGATGACAGCCTATCCAGCATCTTTCTTCCCCTTATCCCAGCCCCGTGGCAGTTGGAGTCTATCCCGGGACAGGTACACCCTGGACAGGCTGCCAGTCTGTCACAGAGACCGCCAACCTTTCACACGCCCAGTCAACATTCAACCCCATTTACTGCACGTCTTTGGACTGTGAGAAAACGCTGGAGTACGTGGAGAGAACCCACGCTGACACAGAGAGAACATGCATGAACACAGAAAGGCCCCAGCCGGACGGTGGTTTCAAACTCGGGACCTTCTTACTGTGAGGCAGCAGCGATGATGCCGCAGCGCCTGATGCAGCTTATACATTTAAACTATTTAATCTGTTAACAATTTAAAAATTAATTTATTAAATTGTTGTGTTTTTAAACTGTAAAAGCTTTTTAGTGACACAGAAAGCTGAACAGAGTGAAAACACAACAGGAATGAGCTGCTCGTGGGGGCGGGGGGGTGCATCTTGTTTATCTGGACTCTTTGCCCTTGTGCATCTGCCTTTGATATCCGCTTAATCACCCAATTCTCTTTGTGGGACTGCACTCGTCAGACTCTTTCCTTTTCATCTTTTTATCATCTCACTTTCCAGTCTCTCAGCTAACATTCATCAAACATGGATGGCTTGTTTCAAGCCTCGTCATTAGTCTGACTTTACTCCCATCTATCTTTGTGCTACTCCTCTTCCTCTCCCGTCTCCCTCCGTCTTACCCAAACAGTTTGACTTGATTTAGGTGAACAAGGCAGGCCCTGAAACAGACAGCTCAGAGAGCTTTTCCACTTTGCTATTGTAAATCCAATATTGGTACATTCAATTAACACGGCGTGGCGAGAGCACCATCTTGCAATAACATCGCCTGATAATTAATGAAGTCATTATTTTAGAAGAGAGTACTCTCAGCAGCTGTAGATTGGTGGCTTCTAGTCGCCTTGATGATTAACATCTGAGGAACATGATCATATGACTGTGCATGTGACTGGGATTGTAATTAATGAGCCTACACTGTTCTACAGGTATATCCATTATTTTGCACAACTGTATGCTCTAGGCAGTGGGTTTAAATGATGCGTTTAAAAATGAATGTACTCTGAATCACAGTTAAAAGCTGAAAAATATGTGCCCACCAGCTATTTGTTTTCAGGATAGCCTTGCAGGTGTGCGTGCCTGAGGCGCGGTGAGTGGAGCGATTTTTTTTTCCCCCGGACTGGGCCATGTGTCAGCCAGCGGAGGGATTATGGTGGCTGCTCTTGACATGATATCATATCTCAGGTCATAAAAAAGAGAAACAGAGTCCCCAGCTACTCATAATGTAGCACAAGGAACAAATTGGCCTCAGTCAACACTTCCTGCTCACTGAAATCCCTCAGATTATATCATGGAAACAAAGATAATTTCCAGTAAGGTGTGTGCCATGTGTGCATGTGTAATTAAGGAAATAGTTCTTGTGATAAAAGACTCATGGGGAAAAAAAACAAGAAGTGGCAGATGAAGTCAAGTTGCGATGCTGCACACTGGATCGAATCTCAGAAAGGCAGAGCACGAGGGAAATTAAAAAAAAAAAAAAAAAAGAATTGGGAGGGGTATTAAATGTTGAGTTTGCACAGTGCTCGATTAAATATTACTGATTAACTGGACAATGTAAGCACTGTGAGGCTGTGCAGGTGCTAAGCACGTCAAGCAGAGAGCCTGTTGATCTGCCATTATGTGGTTTTGTAATAGCAGTTAACAGCAGGTGGTTGAGTCTCCCTACTTCTAAACACCCAAGCTGCCTTTAAAAGTGCTAAAAATCACGGAACACACTTTGGTTTTGTGCTAACTGAAATTCTCTCTACTTCCACTTTCTGACTCCCTCTGTTGTGATCCTACAGAAAATATTTTTTCTCATTGGTACAAACACAATCGTGGATGCTCAGCCTTATGTGCGTCACAGTAGGCAGCAATGCTTTGATGCACATACTCCAAAAAACAGATTGTGTGCGCTGATAAATCTTGATTGTCAGACTGCCTGTTTGCATCTGTGTTTCTACTGTTTCTTTCGTCTCCAATTATTATAATATTCTCAATTACAGTATTATTTGGGACTTACTGCCATGCTGTTCTGCTAATCGTTGAAGCTTAATGTTATACAGAGCCTAAGCCCAGAATGCAATCAGCATAATCTCCAAAAACATGATATTGACTGGGGCCATTAGTGTTTCTGTGCGACACATTTACTGATCGCAGTTTAATCTTTGTAGTTTTATCTCCCTCACCCATACACACAAACCTACCGTCCCCTTACACAGTACAATTATTCCCTCGCAAACACAACCTCAGTGATCCTTAAATATCATTATTGCATACATGCATAACACCCTTTCCTCTTAAATAAGCATGGGGGAAAAAAACAAGTAACCTCAGCAAATCAATTAAAGAGTGCTTTGTTCATGACTGTCAGTGTGTGTTGCTTGTTTGTTTTAGTGCTGTATTACTCTAATAGGTCACTGAGATTATCTCGCTATCGCGGGTCATTTATGTGTTAATCCTGAATCAACACGAGCCCAAAGAGGCAGTCATCATGCAGAAGGGCTCAGACTTACTTGACTAGTTACACAAAAGCTGCAGGCATGAACGTAGCAGGTCTTTGTAAATCCACTAACACACTGCGTACCCACTTGTGAGCTTGCAGTTCAACACAAATGCTTTTTAATGTTCTTCCATGTTTTAGCCTTCGAGCTCCGGTTTAAAAGAAATACTCTGCAGAAATCTACACTGGAGAATTGACGGGTGTTTGCATCAGTAGCCTGTCTTGCTATACAGGATGTCTAACTCTATTCCTGTGTTTGTAGAGACAGACACAACATTTAAAATAGATTTGCACTCACAAATACATATTTTTTGTTTCTTCTTCTTATTGTCCATGAACTTCTTTCTCACTGCTCATCTACTAATAATAGCTGACATCCTATTTCAAAAGCCTGGCGCATAAGAATTTGTGGATGATGCCATGTTTATGTTTTGGAGAAACAAATGCCCACAGTTAGACTAAAAAGTGGAGGGCTAGCTTATCAGCTAAGCCATCTTGCAGTCTATGGATGGGTACAGGTGCATTTAGCAATAGTTTAGCAAGTGGGAGATTTTTACAAAGTTATTTGTCATCAGCAGCACAAACACTGTCCAAAATTAGCCAAGGCAGTGCATCCAACTGTAGGTCAAAGCAGCTGTGCCCCAAATCATGGCTGACTTATAGTCTGCAAATGCAATTTAAAGACTGCAAGTTAAAAAAAAAAAAATCACCCCTTCAGGATAAAAATTGATGACCCATCAGGAGGCAACCAGTCGACAACCGTGGCATGGCCGGTGTCATTAAAAAGCAGACATGTCTGTGGAAAACGCGCGATTTTCACTCCCATGTGAAAGCAGCTGTCAACAAACAGCCGTCATCGCAGGCGGCATGATGATGGCACATTAGGCCCTCTGGGAAACTGCAATAAGAGAGATGACCATCACAGTTATGCGTCCGACAAGGGCACGTCGGATTATACAGCTGAAACTGTACTGGCTCGTTTCCCCGAAGACAGAAGTGAGGCTGAACTTAGTACTTGCTCTCTGACAAGGACATGCCCAAGTGGGAAGACATCCTTCCTGTACTCCTGGGGTACTATTACAGCTTTCTAAGACAGAACCAGGACACTCGATGTGCATTCATATAAACACAGAAGCCTAGAAACGAGGAAAGACTGATGTGCATGTACAGGAATCCAGCAGGAAAAGCTTCACAAAGGAAAGAAACTTAATGATATACGGTAAGTGGCTGGACTTTGACACTGGAGTTGTCAAAAATAATAAAGGTAACTTAATTACCTTTTTGCCACACATCTTCATGTAAACTACTTTCAACATGTTTTCAAATATGTGGTTGAAGGTCCTTCTGTTAAAAGTAAAAAAAATAAAAAAAAACTGAAGGGAAAAAAACACTCACATTAGTCGAGGCTTCTAATATGGTTTTGATGACAAGAAGATTGATCTAAAAGGATCTTTTCATGGGGCTGCAAATTATGGCCCGCCATTTATTCCCAGTTTATGGTCCTGCACAGACAATGGCTTCGGTTGCTCGGGCACAAAGAAAATATATAAATAAAAGTAAATGAAAACAAATGCTGCCACTGTGTTGTGTGTTTAAGCCTGAGGTTATCGCTTCTCGGGGAGATATTTCTATTCATCTCTACGCAGGAGGAGCCTCACAAATCACGATCTCACAGGGCAGCGAATAAACAGCCAACACAAATCCATTCATGCACACTGAAAAGACCTGCTCTTTGTTCTCATAATCTCCAAAATCCCACAATGTCCAATCTAATCAGTATTTAAGTTATGGACTTCATAAGCGTGGCGCTGAAGCCAACAAGAGCTGAGCTTTTATGGAGGACAGAAGAGATCAGGCTGCGAAATCAAAGCCTTCGAAGTTACATCTAAATGCTACGATGTGCTTTGTACAAAACAGGACAATCAGACTTTAAAAGATAGAGTTCTTCTTCACAGTAGGACTATTTAAAACCTCTCAATTAGTGCGGCTTCTTCGCTTTGCACAAAAATGATCATCTATATTTAACGGAGAATGTTATAATAAAACGAGGCTTTTCATTTGCCTCTTTGTGCAATTGTGACATCTTCCTCCCTGATTACTTCCCTGCCATCGCAAGATAAATGCACAGCTGCACATGTGATGAGTGAAAGACACGCACACGGAGGTGAAAGCTGGAGCATGAAATTAAGCGTGATTGTTTACATGTATTCAGTATGGCTGAATCAAGTTCAGCATGTGCACACAAGCATGTCTCCCTGTGCTTAATATATACGAATCTGTATACCGCTGTATGCACATGTGGACGTGCCTCTGTGCATGGGCAGTCTCGTTATATGGACCATATGCTGTCCGGAGGGCAGAGTGCCACTGACGTGCCTCTCGCCGTACTCTGTCCTCTTGCTTCTGCTTTGAGAGCGAGCCTGACAGAGACAACTTCCCACTGTCGTTTCCACCCCTCTCAGCTTCAGGCTACACAATCAGGCCTCTTGCAAACCCTGCCACCTCTACTCTAACCTTCCTCAGAGTCAAAAACGTAAGCGGGATTCCAGCTGATGAATTCTGGGAAAGGTTAAAGACAGCTAAATTAGGATCTGTAACTGGCAATTTACAGGGGCTAGTGTTAGCTGACAAATCTGTCAGTACACTGTCAACCCGAGAGGGCTTTACTTTAATCAGCATCCCTCTGTCAGATAGTAGGTGGCTCTGAGAATCCCTAAAGGTTTATCCTCTTCAGTCTGCTCAAGAAAGTTGACTTCTGTGAAGGACACAGAATGCATCCATCCATTCGCTCCTCACTACTTCTCTTATCTAATTCAGGGTCCTTCAGGGGTCACAGGGGGCTAGAGCCTATCCCAGCTGGCAGGATACACCCTGGACAGGTAGGAAACTCAGCCAGCCATTCACACTCCCATTCAGACCTAAAAAGAATTTAGAACCAACTGTTAAGCTAACCCCATGTTTCTGGAGTGTGGCAGGATGCTGGAGTACACCCACACAGATATGTGGAAAACATGTAAACTCTTTTTGCATAAAAGGAGTCATCGTAGGGTTGCAGTGGCAGCACCAACTGGAGTGGTTTTCCCTCCCCCAGGCAACAATGCCACTCAGTGCCTTTGCATTTTGCTTCTGTGTTTTATTTGTTTTTGCTTTTGCGTTATTATCCTTGGGTTATGCATTTAAATCACTTGGGACCTTCCTTGAGGTTGCGTCTGATGCTATGCTGTACATACATTCTACAAAATATCAGTAACAGGTCAAAGTTTTTATAGGACAAAGTTCTGCGGTTGTGACGAAACATTAAAATAAATTATATTTCCGTCAGTTTCAGCTGCTAAAAGCAATTCTTTAAAGAAGTGACATTCAGTGCACTTCAGTTTGTGTTTTATGTACAAATGAAATTAGTACTAGTGTATGTGCGTAAAATTATACTTTATATATAACTAATCTAAAATGAATATCATTAATATAAGTAATCAGATAAACAATTTTTTGTAATTACTGAAGATGTATCTTTTGAGCAACATGCACAAAAGCGACCTTGTGTAAAAATCGTGTAATAAATTGATAACCATTTTTTAGTCGTGCTAATACAGTAAAAGTAAAAGTGAGAACAAATCCTTTTTTTTTTTTAGCCTTATTAAACGCTCCACCTGCCAGCCCACAATTAGCATTACGGTGCTAATTGTCTGGTACTGTAGGTAAATACAGCAACATAGCCTCTGCCATCCACTTCTACTCTCATTATACCACAGAATTAGAAGGCCAATTACAGGGCATTACCTTGACAGCAGGAGAGCGGAAACCTTTCCAGTGTTAGATTACACATAATAGTACCACCCTGTTAGCTTCAAAGGATAGAAAGAGCAATCTACGTACCATAGATGCTATTAGCTCGATGGCCCGAGCCAATTAGCTTTCTAAGCGCAAAATCACATTGTTGAAAGTCTGTTGAAATTACTAATTTTTCCTAAATAACGTAGCTCTTATGGAAGAGCTGAACGATGGAACAGTGTTTAGCACTGTCACATCACATCAAGAAGGCTCCTCAGCCAAAACTCCCAGAATCCATAGACATACACTTAGGTATCGCAGGTTAGTTACAGTTGCTGTGCTGAGATTTTCTCTCATTTAAATAAATCTATGATCGACTGCAGTACCAGAGAATGTAATAATACAAAACTTGCTGAAGATAATCTACCCAAAAGAAGAAGACATAAATAAGAAAAAATGACTGGACAGCAGTGATGAGAGAGGTCACTCATGGTGACCGCGTTCTTCATTAAATCACCAGTTCCAGGAATAGATGGACTGGGAGGAGGTGAATGAAGCAAATAGGCAATTCAGAGAGAGACAGAGAGCATAGTCAAGTCCCCCGGGAGCACTATTAACAGACAGATAAGATGAACAAAGGATGATGTGGCAGCTCTGGTCAGGTGAGGTCATACCCAGGACAACAAAGACATCCTTAGGCAAAGTAAGTATGCATTTCAAACCGACTGAAATACAATCTTTACCCTCTGCCTTTGTCATTTAAGCTGTTGTATAATTTGATTTCAACCTCAGGCTCGTAATGCTTTTATTTTGCTGTTTCATCATTCTAAAACCCATTAAATTATCTAGGTTACGTTTTTGTGTGTGTGTGTGTGTGGGGGGGGGGGGGGTTGTATTTGCT
>VUQR01014875.1:19181-33865 GCA_015108515.1 Hemichromis elongatus | reverse complement strand
GACAGCAATTGGGTTTCATACAGCAAAACTACTGCTCCTCCAACCCTCCACCCAAGGGAGCTGTTTGAAAAAAAAAAAAAGAAAGAAAAAGCCAGGGCTAAAATATTCTGTTAACTCATGGTAAGAAAACACATGTGGCAGGAGAAAAATCAGATTCCTTCATAAATGTTACACAAAGCAAAAGTCAATATATTTTAGCAGTGAAACACACACACACGCTCTCTCCCGTCTACACATAACACACACTCATACCCAATTGCAGTCCTCTATTCCATTCTCTCCATGGATCTATTTCTTGGTGCGAATCGGGTTCATCCTCTGGCCTCAGCCATTGAGAAAAGGTCAAGCAGCCGAGCAGAATGGCAATAACGCCCCTGAAATGGTACCATCAGTGGAACATGATTGATCAATTGAATTCCATAGCACAGAAAAATGTGGGATTAAGTAGAGTATTATACGCACAATGAGTTGAGGCATGATGTTCATTCCAAGTTCATTTCGCCTCCCTCCTCTGCTAGCGGATCAGGCAATCAATAGCGGCCTTGCATATCATATATCACCGCTGGCTCGCCCAGGAGAGAACATAATCTGCTGCAAATTTAGAATGACAGATTTGTACGGGAGCTAAAGCCCTCATCCGCTGTTGGTGGCGCAGTATAGGGAGGAAGGGGAGGGTGGTGGGAGGCAGCCAGGAGAGTGGAGGGGAATGCTGGCTGGAGGTTTTAGCTTTAGATCTTTTTTTTTTTTTCATTCAGTGCTCAGGACATGATGAGTGAGCAGAGGGAGAGCTGCAGCCACGGCAGTGGACTCCCTGGCCAAGTTGATAGGGTCAGAGATCAGAAGAACGAGGGAAGCACAGGCTCATTTGTTTATATAGAGTGTGACCAAGTGAGGAAATGCATACGATTGCCCCCGGACACCCCGTCCTCATTCGGCCCTGAGTACCATCCCCACTCCATTCTGTTTTCCACAGGACAGGCAATATGTGGGGGATGGAAAGAGAAGGAAGAGAGACAGAGAGAGGGAAGGGTAATATGTTCAGGAAGAAATAGTACAGTTAAATAATGGCTCTCCATTTCCCGCCGGCAGAATGAGAGGCTCTGGATGTAATCGCCAGCCCTACTTTCTCTTCCTGAAGCACGCGGTCTCCCTTACAAGTATATATTTGCACTGAAGGTAATCCATCAATTACCATAGACCTATCACATGATGACCATGCTGATGGTGGCTGCAAGGAGTGGTGGGGGGGGAAGGTAGAGAATTGCTTGAGTGAGTGTATGTGTGAGAGAAGAAGAGGGAGGGAAAGAGAGAGAGAGTAAAAAACAGGGGGAGATAAAAGCCAGACATGATGGTGGGTTTCCCTGAATTTACTATTGCTCCGCATGGCATTACTCTCACACCCGTTGAGCTCTAATATTTTTATTTTTGTTTTTTCCTCATAATTCTAGAAGTAAAGTATGAAGTAAAAAGACTGGATCCACATCCTCATGCTAGTGTCCCCCCCTCGTCCCTTCCCTTTTTTTCATCTCTTTCTTTCTCTAGATGGCTCTGATGGTTCGGGCCCCGGCAGCGACTCTCAGGGCAGTGTGGAAAGTTTAAGAAAGCACCTGCGGGCGGATGCCTTCACCCAGCAGCAGCTGGAGGCCCTCGACCGTGTGTTTGAAAGGCCTTCTTATCCTGATGTCTTCCCCACTTCAGAACACATTAAACCCGAGCAGGTTCGACACACACACATTTCTCCCTACACAATGAGATTTATAGCATTTACACTGATTTCTAACGAGCTTTAGTGAACCCGTGAACGTTCTGACACAGGTGACAAAAAACTCAGTGCAAATGCTTGCTTGAAGCAACCTGCAAACCCATAGCGAATAACAGTGGATAACCTTTATTTACATTCATTAGACTGTTAAACAACAAGAGACTATTAATTTTCCATTGGAGCTCTATGTGGGTGCCCATGCAGCCTTAGCAGTGCCCTAATTGAGTTCATTTTCATCTCTCCGCGATCGTAGGGAATTACAGCGGCGATAAATCAGAGGGACAGCCCCTCAGCCGGCTATACAGCCCCTAATGCAGCTAATTACCAAAGTGATTTCTACGGCAAGATCAATACCAAAACGAATTGGAAATGACTTGCAATCACAAAGAGTGGAGGAGAAGGTATTAAAAAGGCGAGAGGGGGGGGGAGAAGGGGGGAGAAAAACGGCGTTAGAATGGTCCAGAAAAATCAGTTTTAATTTAATGTAATATTAATCAGATGGCTTTCCACTCTTTCTTTTTTTTTCTCCCTGTTTCCAGAACCCCCTCCTTTTCTTTAACTGGTGAAAAGGTGGGATATTAGGCTATTAGGGGCTTGTCTGGTGTCTGCGTCAGGGCATTAAAAAGCCATTTTGAAGAGGCCAGGCTGAATAGGCCTCATCCCTCCCACACTTCTGGCAGCCATGTGGTCAGGTCATTCAGGCCCCTCTGCGCTTGCCACTCGCCCTCCGCCCAGCCCTGCCCGGCCCTACCCGCATCCCATCTGCATGACAAAATGACTCTTGTGCTGCTGAGGCCCAGTGGAATAGAGAGGAACATCCAGCCTAGTGCCAGGGAACAGTTGTAAGCACACAATTAGAGTTTATCTGGGATAGAGGCAGACAAGACTGGGGTCACCAGCTTGCCCCTGTGGGACCCCAACCCATTGAGACAAACAGATGCACTCACACACACACTCTCAAATAAACACTTACAGACACTCACACACACATACACACACTCACTTATCCTTTCAAAGAAAAGTTGTGTCAGGAAGTGTCATCTCATTAACAAACAGGATTCATCACAACTGCTAGCAGCGTCTTAACATGAGATTAAGGTTAATAAATGTTTAAGACACTAGTTGGTGGTTGAATCAGAATCTGTTAAAATAAAATAAAATAAAAAAGAAAGATGGTCGGAGTGGCACAGAATATTCTATATGAGTGCAATGGGAATGCAATGAAAGCTTCCAATGTGACGTTTAACAATATACAAGTAAAAGTAAAAAAAAAACTCATTAAGTGAAAATTCACAATTTTAACATTTTATTAACCCGGTTTTATGTGTTCATCCTGGAGGAAAAGCACAAAGGGCTGTTTTTGAGGTTGTACTCGCCTTTAAAAAAACACACCACATGTCTCTCCTGTAACAAAGCCCTGAATGTCTCCTCCCTTGACTGGTCACAGGGATGACTGCAGTGGAGCACAAAGAGCCAGCTGACACCCCGTCCTTTCACTCTTCTCCCAATCCCTCTCTCATCCCTCTCTCCCTTTCTGCCTTGCCCTCAGACAAGCTCTAATGCATGCATACATCATCATAGGTCTTGGTAAAGCACAAGGAGCAGGGGAAGGGGTGATGTTCGCAGAATTCACAGGAAATGTACAGCAGGAAACGCGAGAGGGGCATTCGTAGTGACATCGTTTTTTTACATCTCGTCACCCACACGGTGAAATCTGATCTAAATCCAAGAGCGATTTTAACCAGATCATGACCTGATCTGGTGGAATGTAAAATTTAATTAAGGCAGTGTGAATTGCTGTCTTCGATTCCCACCTGCTCACACGTTTTGTTTTTTTTTCTCTGTCTACAGGCGAATGAATACACTCTCCCGTCCCTGAACGCTGGCCTGGAAGACGTGAAGCCGAGCCTCTCCACCAGTGCCAGCTCTGACCTCGCCTCGAGTGTCTCCCAGAGCTACTCTGTTGTGACAGGTACAATCTGACTCATGCTACACTGACGCCTAAAAGAATACACACAGCTGCAGCAACAGTTCAACCAAGATGGTCGAACTGTGTGTTCCTTATAATACCAAACTCTTGAAAAAGTTTCCCGGGGTTAACCAGTTCCAATTTTTTTTTTACAGTCCAGCAGATAAGAAAAAACTCAGACAATTACATTTTTTCACTAGTTATCAGAATTCTCTTTCTGATCAATACCACCATACTGTCATTTTACCATCAGTTTTCTGATCACTTTTTTAGTGTTCCTTTTTAAAAAAAAGACATCCTTTTTTTTATCTAAACTACTACATCATCACTGACTCATTAAGACTTTGATTTCCACTCCCTGATGGCATGCACATTTTTCCAGACATGTAAAATTATCACCAATTTCTTTTTATCTCTTTTTTTTTTTTTTTCAAAAAAGCTTTTTCAAGGCACTTTTTTGGGCCCTCTGTGTATTTCTAAGGGACTGGGTGAGGTAATATATCATCTGAGCCCATTAAATCCCACAGGTCTTTCACGCAACGCTCCTAACTGTCCATTGTGTTAGCCTGGATTGGCCCGCTAACAGATTGACTGGGAGCACTTCTCATAAGAGACAGCTGCTGTTCTCGCCATGACATGACGTTGTCATCAAACGCTATCATAGCCTGTTGATTGACAGCGGCTGGAATAGCACTGTGACTGGCTGGCTGCCTTACGCTGTGGAGAGAGAGAAAGAGAGAGAGAGAGAGAGAGAGAGAGAGAGAGAGAGAAAGGGGCATTTTTTACCAATATGTTTGCACTGAGAGTCAACAGGTAATTGCAGGTGCAATGTGTTAACTTTCTTGCAGTGTCGGTATCAACCATCCCTTGTGTTGGACTAAGGCTGCTGTTGCTCTGCTGTCCAGGTTGATGGACATCTGGTTAATTGAAATATTGTGTAGTTGTTCCTGTTGAGGGTGTTTACTGAGGAAGGTTAAGTTTACTGATGGCCACACTGGATCGAGAATAATTATGAACCCTTTAATAAAAGTCTCATAATTATGCAGTGGGAAACAGAGTCTAGGAGTGTAGTGTGTGTGTGTGTGTATGTGTGAGGGTGAGAGAGAGAGAGAGAGAGAGAGAGAGAGAGATTGAGAGAGCCTAAGTAAAGAAGAGGAAGTTTGAAAACGGCAGCGGCCTTTTCATATGATCCCCATAGTTCAGCCACACACTCAGACACACAGCTATGGGGAAAAGAAAGAAGCTCTTTTTATTCCTGAACATGTGGGAGGTAGATTTGCCCCAGAAAGTCGGGCCTCAGGAGAAGAAAGGTGTGTTTTTCCCTTTTATGGGGGGCTCCTCCTATGAAAGTGGTCTCGCTCTAGGGAGCACACTCATAGCAGGTGGCCTCCAAGCCACCTGGGGGCCTGGGGGGCCTCTTAAAGCAATACACGCAAGGGTCTTGCCAAGAGTAAAGAGGGAATGAACTAGCAAAACTTTTCTGAAAGTGAAATATGACAACATGTTTTGGTACAGCCATTTTAAAGATGTGTTTTGAATATATTGAGCACCAAATTAAACTCAGAAGTAATATCCTGTAAACTTTTATTACCCAATTTTCACGACTATGCAAAGTAATGCATGAGGCATTTGATTGTGTGTAGGTTGTTAGTGCATAATATTATTTTTCCTTCCATTAGCAAACCCTGTAAATAGGAATGTATGCCAAGGCTGAAAAAATGCTAAATTACCTTCCTCACTTAGGCTGGGATCCAATTATCAATAAATTATGCTCTCATATTGGATGGAGCTATGAGATTATATTCATTCTTTAAATGTTTTCTGCTCCCAATTAAAATTCATACAGTTATTGATCTTGTTGATTTTTATGTCCTGAAATTTGCATAATCTATTAAAGATGAATGATTAATGAAGTGCTCAGCTTTGCATTACAGGAGCGCAATAGCGAAAGCATGGTCGGCCATCTTTTGTGTCCCGAATGTGTGAAAGCGAAGGTTACCTTGGAGGCAACCAAAATAGGAAGAGATTGATCGCACTTTTTTGCACCACTGGGATTTACTAAGATGCAACAAATATTATTTAAAAAAAATATTATTTTACATATATCTACATATCTTTTTTTTAGATAAAAAATCATAAAAAATATTCTTAAAAGTCTTTTGGATTGCTTTAAAAATGCAATGAATGTAGCTACTGCTAATATTAAAAAAAGAAAATACATTAAAATGATGATTTCGTACACACTAAACGGACAAAAGTACTGGGCCACCTACACACTACATCTGTAGGAGCTGCTTGGCCTTGTAAACACATGCCATGAAGCTCCTGGAGCACAGTTTTAGTTCTGTAGTTAATACCACAGGAGGTTTAGAGATCCACAGTGTTGGCAAACTTTCACACACTAGTCAGCTCATAACTCATGGACCCCAATCTGTAAGTTCACGTGGTCTACTCTAACACTTTGTAGCTACGGTTTTGTAGTTTCTTAATGTTTCCACTTTGCAATAACACCACTGACAGCTGATAATGGGATCCTATTACAGTACCACGCTCGAATTTAGCGAGCTATTTAGAATGACCCAGTCAACTCTGCATGGCTAGGTGCTTAGTTTTATACAGCTGTGGCTACATTACATATTCAATATTTTTTAACATGTAGTCTATTTCCTTATCGCTTATTTATGGTGGAACTGTACATATTCAGTTTATTTTTGCTGTGAACTGTTCATTGCATTAATGAAAACAACATATCATGATTCGGCCCTAGTCTTTGGCTCCAATCCATCGTTTGTGTACCTGCAGTTTTCTATTGATGCTCAAAGAGAGTAAACAACTTACATTCAGACACGTTCAGTGGTCTCTGTGCAGGCTGGGCCAACAGAGCCTGTGGGATAGGCAGGTGTAAAGTGGCTCCACTCTGACTACAAATCTAGCAGGTGTGAAACGCTGTTGCTTTTTCCATTTCTTTTTCACTTATTTATTTATATTTACTTTATGTGCAAAAAAATAGAAGAGCTGAGTGCTTTCTTTCATTTTTTTCTGCTAAAATCAGAATCTTAAGCTGTTTTTATGAGTTGGCAGTACCAGATTTTCTCTGCTGGGTGCCAAACAACAAGCAGCCACCTAACTTGCAATACCTGAAGTGTGGCCCGGTGACAAATGGCTCTTCTCAGCTTAGTTAACGCCTGTAGCCCCAAGACTGGAAATTAATGTTTATATCACCCCATTGATAGCACGCTAACTTTTGGGCACACATATGTGGGAATGGGGAATTCAAGCTATTAAACTCGAATTTTATTCTCTGGCTTCACCGAAAGGAAGTTTTGCGTGAATGAAAAAGTTCTCTGTAGATTGAATGTCAGCCTTTCTAAACAAGAGTTCTCCCAGTAAATGGTTTGTGCAGCAAAGTTCCTCGGTGTACATTTAAAAACGAAATGCTCACTTGAGAGAAGCCTTTTGTAGCTATATCTGGAAGCATCACTCGGAGGATTGCTGTAGGTTCTTAACAGTCCATTTCTATGGTTGATGGGGTCTCGATGTAGTATCAGTGGTGGAGCAGAGACAGCTATTGGAGAACTCTATACCATCTCCGCTCACTCAAAGATGTGTTTGCTGAGGAGAAAAGTCCCCAAGGACCCTGAGTTTATCTTCCATCTCCATCATCAGGGCCTTCGATTTGACAGGCTCCCTTTACCCAGGCGCTGCCTTGTCTCCAGGACAATAAGCAACACCATGTCTGATTAGTTTCAGAGTTCAGTGGTCTTGAACGCAGCATTTGTATCGGTTGTTGTTGCGTTGTAACCCCTGTCTGTTTGACAACAGTTGCTCTGTTGCTGAGAAAACAGAAGCCTACAGTAGTATGGAGGAATCAGAATCAGTGTAAACAGGCTTGACCTTGACTTCATCTTAGGCATCCTCATTCACAAAATTAAATTCCCAGCATGCATAAAGTAAAAGCGCAAACCATACTAATGTTAACTAATGTTTATCTCTTGATGATTTTACGCTTGAATAATACAGGATGTATCATGAATTAACAGTTAGACTTTTCAGAAATATTTACTATGTGTAGAGATCATCTTGGAAAAAGCAATTTTTTTGCCACAACATCAAATTCAGATCACAATTCTGATTCCAAAAGCTGCCAGACAGGAAACAAAAAAAGAAAGAGAAATAAATAGTCTCTGATTTTGAGGCCTTGTGGCACTTAAGTCTTTTAAACATATAAATTAAGGTATATAAAGCCAAATGTACCTGAAATCGAAACATTTTGGTGGCTAGTCTTAAATAGCCATTCCTCAATTGATAATCTATTAAAAATGAACTAATCACCTGAAGTTGTAGTCAGTGAACAACAGGAATCTTCGGTACATCCAGATGTATTAACTCGCCATGAGTGTTTCATTAGTTTAACCCCAATTAAAAAACTGTTACCAGTGAAGAACATAACCTAGCAACGGGGTGTTCCTAATAATAGCGCACATGAGCAAGGTGCACGTAAACAAGCCTTCTGAATCCGCAGCTGCAAAACACAATAAAGACACAAAGAATCACAGTATTTTCTTTTTAAAAAATGTGACTGTGATAAAGCTGTTTTACAGTGCAGGCTCTCTTTGGGGGACATTTGTGTTCAGTTCATGGGTTTACACTTGTTGTCATCATGATGTCACGGGTCAGGTGCAGGTGGAATAGGATGTTTTGCTGTGTTTCTGAAACAAGCTAGCTGCTAGCATTGTCCTCTGCAGTATTTTTTCTTGTAACCAGACTTTTGAGATCTACTTGAACTTCAAAGGCTTTAACAGACTACATGTTGGCTATAATTAACTGAAGAGCAGAACTAAGCACAAGGGATTTGCCGTCATTTTTAAATGTAGACCCGGTTTTCCAATATAACTTATGACATACTTGGGGAGTACATGTGACAACATTTTGGTCCACCCAATTAAATGGAAAGCCCACTCATTAGAATACTTCTGTTCATGCCAAAGATTCAGGGCAAACGTTCCTTTTAATGATCTGATCATATGTTAGAAAAGATTGTACATTGTTCACACTGTCTTTTCCCCGTAGTGTTGTCATTTTTCTAACAAAAGATTCCCTCTAATTGCAGTACTTCTGTCTAAATCCACATTTTTAGCTATCACCAAGACAAAGAAGGAGAATAACGTTAGGAGAACCTACAATGTTATTTTTTTGCTCCTACAGAAAAGTAGTGAGCAATGTTGCCTGTTTCTCTGGTATTAGGTTCTTAGGGTTGACAATGTTGCGCTCCCCTTTCATTGAGCAGCCCTTATCTTAATGAGGAATCGCAACACACAGTCCTGTTGTAAAACAACAATGATGGGAGAAGCAGCTAATGAGGCTATCATGATGTCGGGAAAGAGCCATCTCTCCCCGCAGGCCCCCGCAAACACAACAGGCTTGCAGTGGGCATGGAGAGGCCAGAAACAGAGCTCACATTGATTGCATAGGTTCGAGAGGCAGAGCGCCGAAATGAAAGATGCCAAGACTCATCAGCCAAATTAGATCAAAGTGCAGAGTTTTGAACTGTCTGCAAGCCGGCTGCTTGGTTATTTGTGGGAGTGATTTTGTTGTGAGAAAGCAGCCGTGAGATTATGTTGTTTGTTTTCCCAAAACCTTGGGGAAATTTTTTACGCATTTGAGCTTGATTGATCAGGCGCGATGTGTTGTTGCAACATTTCACTGGTGTACGTTTCCACTTAGTTGAATGAATTACCGCTAGGTGCATATGAGATTATTATTGTAAGCCATGTAAATGAACAAATCAAGTGGTAAAGACTGCTTATCTATTCAGTATTCATATAAAATGTGTGCTTGTGAGTTCTTAAAAGATAGCAAGTTAATGTATTGCTCCTAATTCTTTGGGCTCCCCAATTAATTAATACGGTAAATCAGATAGGGATTTGCAGTCTCCTTTTTCTTTAATTACGAGTGTCTATGTCAGAGACAGATCTAATTTTTTTTTTTTTTTTTTTTGCTGTTACCCGTCTATGCTTGAGTTTGGACATCTGCACAGCTATAAATCCATCTCACCATTCTTGTGAGTGACTGACATAAACGTATGTACAGATTGTGTGGAGTTGTATGTCTGCATTGTATCAAAATTTTTTCTTTTTCTTTTTTTCCCCCCACCTGCCAGACTCTCACCCGTCATATCCACCTTCCATGTGTGTAAAGCGAGAGCCCCATGAGGCATCCTTTGCCCCCTTCACCCCCTCCTCTGTTGGGGATTCTGCTCTAGCTGACATCTTGCCCCACCAGTCCAGCCTCTCAGTAGATGCATCTACTCCCAGCTACCTTGCCCATGCTCACAGCTCCTGCTACAGCCAGTATGCCAGCCAGCCCTTTATAGCAGGTACAACTTTTCCCACAAGGCCCCGTAGCTGGATAACAATTCCAAAAATTTCACTCTATTCACTCTGTGCTCGTTTTAGTCTCAGTTGTCGGTTATGTACAAATTAAGGCGGACGCCTCTCCTGTTGCTCTTTTTTCAGTTTTGTACACAAGAGCAAAGTTGAACGTTTGGCTCTCATTAAGACCAGACAATCTCTACCCTTTCCCTCTGTGCTTTGCTCTGCATTTGACCCCCTGCTCGTCTCTCACTGTCACAGTAGACTTTCCGGTCCTTACAGCCTCATGACAGAGCCAAAGTGTAGGGGGCCACAGGAGCCCAAAACAGGGGGTTTCAAAGAAGCAGATATAGGGCTGATACTGGGGCCCATCTTTAACCCATAGCTGCCAGTCATGTGTGCCCCTTCATCTAGCTGGGTTACTGTCAGGGTTAATTAAAGGGCTGAATATAAAGCAGAGGCCAGCATGATGCTGTCATTGGCCTGATGTTCCTATCACTGTTTTTGACACTAGTATGCTATGTTTTGTTGTATTGTCATGATATTGATATGTGACCCCAGGAGCCATCTGTAGTTGGACAGCAGGCATTTTGCATGTTTCTAAACATTTTTGGGAAATCTTTGTTTTTGCTTTTACAAAGTGATCGTGCCTAAGAAACAGGATGAGTCGATGTATTGTGACAGACTGGGGCACTGCTTGTTATTCTCAGTGGCTATATGCATCACTTCACTTTGGTGATTTTTGCGTTTATGCACAAGACGTTTGCAGAAGAAATATGCTTTGAAGGAAACTTTTAATTTCCATCTTTTTTCACCAATTTAATGACAAAACTCTTTCTAGTTGCTCAATGTAGAAACCAAACTTAATATTTATTGGTAGCGTATTTTTTTGGAACTATTTTAGTTTGCATCAGCTTGGTTGTGACATAGCACATGCCTTCTTGTGGCTCTTTATTCTTGTGATTAGGCACTCGCTATAGGAAAATCTGGCAAGGCAAGCTGAGTGCTACACACTCTGGACTGGTTTCATCTTTAACTCTCTCCCAAGAAGAATATATGTTTAACTCTTCTCTTCGTGACATCCTTCTGATACAGATCCTCCTTCTGTATGTCTGCAGGTCGAGATATGGCTAGTACCACCTTACCTGGCTACCCACCTCACGTCCCCCCAACAGGACAAGGCAGCTACCCCACATCCACACTTGCTGGAATGGTTCCTGGTAGGTGATATTATTAATTCTAATATATTTACAGCACATAGTACCTGTCAGATTGATACTGTAAAACGTAAGGTAACTTAACTCTACAAAAAAAACCCCCCAAAAAAACATGAAATGTAAATTCACTGTTGGGAAAGCAAGGACACTTTAAATCGTTGCTTTTGACTCAAAGGATTGAAGCAAGCTTGTTATAGCTTTGTTAGACTGCGGTTAGCGTGTGGTTAGCGTCTGTGGATGAGGACATTAGATGAACTCGATAGGCGATCACCACAATCAGTGGCCGTGAGATAGGACAGTTCCTCTCAGTTACACTCCAGCTCCCAGCGCTCATTACCCTCGCCGTGTCCACACAGCGCAATCTCACCAGCCCCATCGATAAACACTGCTTTTGCTCCTCTCCTCGCCTCCCCGGACACCCAGGGCTGCAGAGCGTATCTCTTTCCCCTCTACTTAACCTGCAGTTCAGGTTCACAGCAAACAGTTAAGGGTCAAAACACAGAGGCGTGGAGGGCCTGTAAATATTTAAATCACTATCTCTCTCAGGGATGAGCTTAAGTTACACAACCAGCGGTGAAGATACTGCTGGCATGTGTAGATCTGTACTCCAAACAACTCAAAACACAATTCCCTTTATTGTGCTGCGCCATGTGCCTAACATTGACCAACAATCGAAGCTGCCGTGCAGCATTGGCACAGGATTTTAGCATATAGATAGATTTCAAACAGATATCTCAAATCAAATTTAAAAACATGTGTGATTTATTAGATTATACCACTGAAAAGTGTGTATAGATGCCCTCCAAAAAAGTAGAAAAACACCACAAAACCTTCTTAATCCAGGGGTTGTTGGTTTTTTGTTTTTTTTCCACCTAGTGGCGAATAACTAAGATTTAGTGACCGGCCCCAAACACCGTTAAAGCAAAGGCCATTCTTCAGCAGCTTCATATAAAACCCAGCCTTTATAGCGCCATAAAAGAAAGAAACCTGTGGACCCGCAGCATCGCTTATGTGATATCCCCTCACCCTCCCATCCTTCTCACTACAACCTGCAGGGAGAGGACAATGAGAGGGGTCTGAAGCAATGTGTAACTGCCTACAAGCAGGACAAAAAAGTCCAAACTTACACACAGAACAGAGCAGATAATAAAATAATTCACTCACCTGAAGGGACTCCGGAGAAGCTGTACAGAAGTCCAGGGAACTGATGTGTCAGTAATATTTTTGTGGGAAAAAAATCAAATGTAAATTGTATGCTTTTGAACTTTTTTGTAGCTTGATATTTTTCTGTTTATTAGCGTCTTTTAAATACATATTTTTACCATTTTGTTCCTTAGGAGGGGATTTTTCTGGAAACCCTTACTCTCATCCACAATACACAACTTACAACGAAGCCTGGCGGTTCAGCAATCCTGCGTTATTAAGTAAGTGTCTGACATCATTAAAAAAACTGTCATGCTGAACATGCTTTAAAATTTGAATCCTATTAAAAACCTAAGAAGTCAGTCTCTGAATATTGAGTGTATCCTCAGAGGTTTTTTTTACGTGTGTCTTACATCATGTTTGACCTCGTGGTTTCCAACGGCTCGTTCTTCTGTTAACTTTCAGGTTCCCCTTATTATTATAGTGCCGCATCCCGTGGCTCCGCACCTCCCACTGCTGCCACTGCCTACGACCGCCACTAGTTACACCAGAGACCAGCTCAAACTGCAGGGCCAGAGCTTCGGCCTCCATATTGTCCCTGTCTGAGAAACACTGAGGTCAAAGGGAAGCGAGGTGGAATCCTAAATGAAACCCCCGTCAGCAAGCGCGTTGTGGAGGAAGGATGGGCGAGGTCGACGCCGATGCACCCAGCTTCAGCGTCATACACATACTTTGGGTCAAAAGGGCCCGTGGGCATTCAGAACTCACCTGTCATGCCCTTATTCTCTCACAGGCCTGAACGTTTCCAGAATGACTTTAAGAGATTATATAAATATATATATTATAACATATAAATTGAAGAAAAACTGTGTGAAGAAAACCATGTGGAAAAAATGTTGTGGGTTTTTAATTTTTGTTTCTTTGCTGTTGTTGTTGTTGTTGTTGTTATTTTATTCATGGATCGTCACATTCCTTTATGTAATGAACTGCAGTATTTTTCTGCTCTGAAGACAGACGTCCAGGGGGAAATGACAGTGGTCCTATAGCTTAACAATGTAGCGAATTAAACCAGTGTTGTGGGCCCCTCTGACCATTAACGAGATCCTGGCTCCATAATGTAGAGCGGGCTTTACTCTGGTGCTTTGATGAACTTTTCTGCTCCCATTTCTCCGATAACACTTAAATTATAAGATGAACACAGCATGCCCTGCAGCGTTTACTGACCCTGGCGACATCGCGCTTCCCATGGCAAACAATCAGATGTAAAAATGTAAATCATTTTGCAAAGTATTAAAAACATGGCAACCGTGAACTTAAAATGGTCTTGCCAGAATTTTCAATACTTTAAATTATATTTTCTGTTACATTTTTTTTAAGTATCAACAACCGTTTTTCATAACAGCTGTCACATTTCCTAATTTTCCAGTCATGTCCATGTACGGTGCACCGTGTCATCCTATGCTATTTTCTTTTTGCACTATAACTTCAGCTTTTTTTCCCCTCTTTTTTGTGGTACATTCACCTACAATTAACCACTTTATAAGCATAAGTTGAAAATATATATGTTGCATTCTTAGACAAACACAAAGCTAACAGGCCCGTTTGCATACGAACATCTTTTTTCCAAGTAAAAGTGAAGCCATAACTCTTTGGCTACATGAGTAAATCCTTTCAGTTCAACTGTATCTCATTCAGCTACTTAGTCATGCCAATAGATGCCTACACAATTTAGAAAGCTGCGTGCAGTTGTGCAAACGGACTGCAAATTAGCTTCAACAATTGCCTTACAGACCTGTTTTTTTAAAAACATAAATTCATATCTGTTAATTGAAATTAATTGCCTTTAAAAACACAGACTCACCACCTTCCACGAAGTTAGGTTCCACTCTCCGTAGGGGCTGAAAGGAAATACTGACTCATTTTAAGTTTTGGAAAATATTTTGTGAATGTACTCTTAACTACATTTGCCAAAGACTTAGTTTGATATTTAATATTTTATTTACAGTATATGTATGCATAAATAAAGCAGTATTATCTTTTAAATAAGTCAACACTGAACATGTATGTCAAGGCATTTCAGCTGGTGAACATCATGCTGCATTTGAGTGTAGTGCGAAAGGTGAAATTCAGTGATCGAATATTCCAATAACTGCAATGAAATGCTGCTTTATAGAAGGATTTGTGAATAATGTGAAGACAATTCTCTGTAAATATATTGTCAC
>VUQR01014867.1:20142-33346 GCA_015108515.1 Hemichromis elongatus | reverse complement strand
TGTGTGTGTGTGTGTGTGTGTGTGTGTGTGTGTGTGTGTGTGTGTGTGTGTGTGTGTGTGTGTGTGTGTGTGTGAAAGAGAGAGAAAGAGAGTGAACATTGATGTAGTGGTGGACAAACAAAAGGAGTGGTAGAACGGAGGGGAGGAGACAGCAGGTGTTCTGACAAGGACAACATATTTCTCTCTCTCACACAAACACACACATACACACACACAGACAAAACAGTATATAATGCAATTTTGCACATGGAGGAACACAAAACATAACGTCACATACGCACAACACCCCCTCTTCAATACGAATGTCTACAAGTTCATGCACGCATCATCCAAACTGTACTGATACGCTGTTCCAATCAGAGTAGTAGGTATACCGTAGAAAACTGGCATTGAATATAGTGGGTACATTTGCTTAACAAGCAAAAGATTCCCAGTTCTCCCAGGAGGCAACAGAGATCCCTTTGGGGTTGTGGCAGGAAGGCCAAATCAAACATGTAGAGCTCCTTACTGTGACTGCCCCTTGGTAATAGGAGAGCACTTCAAAGTAGCTTTCTCTTATATTTATATCACTGCAATTTTGATGGCTTTGATTAACATATATGTAGACTAATAATTAAACTAAAGCTTTAAAATAAATGGTATAGTGGGGTAGAAAAAGCAAAAGGAGTACCTGGAATACAAACTTAATTCAGTAAAGCACATTACCAAGGTAAATCATCAATAATGAGTTTATTTTATTCTTTATATTTGCCATTAGGGTTATGGGGGCTTTGATGTTTATAAAATTCTATTAAAAAATACTTCGGGTCATGCTATATAAATAAAAGTGACTTGACTTGGACAATTTAATCGACTGAATTCGTGGTGAATGAGTCCCTGATGCCTTCTTAAATCAGCTGGGTAACTGCATATGGCAACTATAATGTCATATAAATAAATGAATAAAAACAAACAAAAATAGAAAAGAAAAGAGCTTTCCTTAAACTGCTACTACAAAGTTGGCTGAAACACTGTTGTCTGAAACACCATCATAAAATATGTTGCAAATCCTAAGTGTTGCAGTGTCTTTTCTGAAGCAAGACCAATCACTCCTTGACACAGCTATTATTTATTACTGTCATTAATAAATGAATAAGCAATCGCATTAAGTTCACATTAAATTAAAACTCTATGCTCTAGCTTAATGACCCTTAGCCATACACGACAGCGCCTGGGTGTTATTATATTTGACTGGATTTACTTTTTTCTCTCTCAGTGAACTAAAATCTCAAACTTGTTTCTTGAGAAGCACTTCTTTTAAACCTCAGCCAGTAAAAACTCATCTATGACCAGTAACTGTCATGCTCCTTTAACAACTCATCGACCACATCGGGTAGCAGGTTGTGCATTCAGAACTATGCTGCTGAGGAAATACAGCTGGTTCTGATTCTTTGCATTGAGTGTAGCAGATCTGACAATGTTTAAATTTTTTTTAAATGCTTCTGTAAAAATATTTGTTATAACATTACTGGAAATACAGATTTTTTTCTGCTATCCCTCTAAACTTTGGTACAACCTACTAGCTTGCTTCAAAAAAGGTAAGACCTAAGTTCAGTCAAGATCACTGTAGTTAGTAGACTGGTATTTTTTTATATGACTACGTGATTCATGATTCACTCTTCTGAACACATACACAGATATGGCCTGAAAAGATTAGTTAGCCAAATAGAAGAAATTTTGTGATACGTTAACAAAGACTTGAGAGAAGGTGCAAAAGTAGAGTTCTGTCACAGACATCAAATCATTTCAATTCCAACTTGCTGAAAGTATATAATGTATTATAATGTAGTTGTACTGATGCCAAAAATACATTTAATATTCCCGCTTAAAATCGTTGATTATCGCCATATGAGCCTATGGTTTGTGGGTTCTGATTTGTCTCACTGGGTTGAGCAGGCAACGTGTACTGTAGTTGATGCAAGCCTGGGTTCACCCTGTGTCATTTGCCAAGTACTCTTCCTCTCAACATTTCTGTCTGCTCTCAACTGTTTTATACATTACGCTCAATGCCCATTCATGATATGAAGTAATATCACAGAAGCCTTTAATCCTCAATATGCACTTTTGGGAAAGTGTTGAGGACTATGTACCTATAGCTATGCATTCCTCTCTTTTGCATAATGATCAGAAGGATTTTCAGGTCTAACACTGTCTTCCAGAGGTTTGCTTCAGGATATCCATCAATTTAGCTTTTGGCCAGTGATGGGGTGTCATCAGAGGAAATAATATAGAAGAAGCCACTGCTGAATACAGTGGAGATCCTTGTGATATGATGAGCTAGATGTTAAATTTCAGAGCTGCAAGGTCAAACATGTTCTGGTGAAAGAGGGATTTGACTGAAAACATAATGCAAGATCTACAGCATGCAGATCAGGTAGCCATGATGAGGCAAGTTGGGTATATAAACTAGTTCCCTACAAGGTAAGGGCTCAGTTTAAGACTCTGGTCAGATGCCTTCCTTCTACATTCATGACTAACTACTGAGTCTCTGAGGTCAGCTGATCGAGGCTTGTTGGGGGTATTACAGTCCAGATCAGCCCAAGCTGTGGAATTCATTTCCACTGGACTTAAGATCTGTGGATATTGTTAATGCCTTTATGATGACATTTAACACCCACCACTGGAGGATTGTATATTCATTTTTATTTAGATTCTAAATCTATTCATTCTATTTATATGTTTTTTTATATTTCTATTATAAAGCACTTTGTAACTTTCTCCTTAAAAAGTGCTATATGAATAAATTTTCCTCACTTTAACAAAGTTTAATTACATAAAAAAATACAAGACATGTAATCATTTGTAAAATGAATGAAAATGAAATAGAAAATAAAAATAAAATGAAATATAGCAAATTCACATTTTTGAAAATCAGGTGTCTTGCTAGTGTTTTTATAGCATTTCCACATAAATTGAGCAACAAGAGATCTGCTTTGTCTTCACTTACAATGAAATACAGCGTTTATGGTAGCCCAGGCCTGTCAATACTTTAGGGCAGGGATGTCAAACTTATTTTACATCGTGGGCCACATACAGCCTACTTTGATCAAAGGGGGGCCAGAAAAGTTTACCTACACTTTTAATCCCTGCACTCCCTTAATATAAGAAAAGAAGTACAATTTCAACAGCACGTCTCAGTTTTTCTAATTATCATAAAGAAAAATTCTATATGCTAAATGAAATAAATCTATCAGTATAAAATTGTAAGAATTACATGTGTAAAATACCATTGTTACACACACACAATATTTCATGTAATTATAAAACAGAAAGGACATTTTGTGCAAATAAATTTCTTGTGTCCTATAGATCCAATGTAAAATACAAGATAATAAAAACTGAAGTGTTTATCTGTTGCTTAACACAGATGATGGTGTTTTGTGTAGTATGAATGGCCACGGGGACGTCTTAGTTTATAGGTAAAGCTGTCCAAAAGTTTTGATCTCATTAACATTATCATGTGATAGGTTGGATTCGTTGCTGGGTCGATTCTGGACTCCAAGCCTCATGTTTGGCACATAGAGGCCATAGAGTGACTTTGCAGGGAGAAAGTAGTGTATTCCAACATAGCTTCAAATAAGCATATATGTATATATATATATATACACACACACACACACACATATATATATATATATATATATATATATATATATATATATATATATAGGTCTAGGGCAGACTGACTGACTGAGTGGTGTGAATCGGTGACATTTCTGAAACTATAACTGCTGTACAATGACTTTTAGCACTATGTATTCCCCTTTACGATTACCCGCTCCTTCCGCTTGCTTTAAAGAAACTAGTCCCTGCTGAGCATGATAGACTCTTTAACACATCTGACACATTTACACATATATGTCATTTCAGATGATTCCACTTAAGGCTGCTAGAAATGTTCTCATTTTAAATACCGCTGCTGACCTAATATGTTCTGAGGCGTTAGCATAAAAAACTACAGTGTGTAATTCACCATGTGGTGTTCTCATCACTCATGTCATAAACAGGACCAATATCCAAAAGCTGCTGCAGTCACCAAAAGCATCACTAAGCAAAAGACGACATATATTTCAAAAGAGTATTTTGCCATTAGCTCTTTGCCTCAGCTGTCCTCTCCTCTGGTTCTCTTTTCTTTCTGTCAACCTCCGCTGGGTTTAATCTGACTAGCTGCTGTGGTGACTGATTGACCGGTGAATGAGCTGTTTATTGGATGCAAGGGAAACAAATTGCGGTTTGACGTGTTCCCCGAATTGTCTAATGAGAGTCGGGATGAAGTATATCACTCTCTGCTTCTGCTCTCCTCTCTCAGCATGGGCTAAACCCAAAACAAGGTTTGGACCTCTGCCAGGGCAATCTCAATCATTCAGAGGCATCAAGCAGAAGCCCGTGTGTGTGCATACATGTGTGAAAATGGAGAAGTGCTATGTAAATCCTATACACACACACACACACACTCTGAATTAGCAGCACTCGCAAAAACTTATTACTTCACTACCCTGAACAATGGACACGCATACATTGTGTGGTCTTTTATTACTTAAATGTATGTCCAACAGCCAGCCATCTCTGATATAATGAAAGTGCCTTGCTCACAATGGCTTTGGTTTGGAATTGGAAAAATTCATGTCTGAACGAGATAAAACGCAGAATACTTGCAAGACATTGAGTCCTCCCTATCTGCTAGTGAACAGCACTGATTTTCAGCAATTACAAGACATCAGCTACAAACAGCTACGATTCACTATCTGAATAATCTGTAATCATTTAGGTGAGCAACAAAATATGCTGCACTCCCTTTCCCTTCACGCTGCAGGTATTAAACTGCCTGAGAGAGCCAAGGTGCTTCGGTGTGCAGAGAACCATATCCCAATTCTGACAAAAATTATTTCAGGAGTTTTCATTACAAAGGAGACTATTAAGGCAAAAGAGGATACAAAGGAAAATCAAGATATCTTAATGGGGCTCTATTATGTGTTTTCTTGTTTTTTGTGATTACGGTTACGGTGTCAGGTGTCTATATAAATATGGGTATTGCTTCAAATGAAATTGATTCCATTTTATTTAGTCATCACAATGTGCTCTATGTTGTGAGTTAAAACCCCTACAATATTAGAGAAGGGGACCCCCTATGAGCAGGCACTTGGTGATGGTGGGGAGAAAGAACTTCCTCTTCAGATTTTCAAATTCCAATTAAAAATCATAAATAATTACAATAAAATACCCTTTGTATTTTAAAAAGAAATATTGATATCATGTTACTAACACCTATCTGACAATACTGCAAATACTTTAGTGCCAGCTGTAAAACAGAAAATAGAACATTTTAATCATGAGACATATTATACTCTCATAAGAATTTAGACAGTTAAAAGAGTTTTTTAATTCCCACCGTCACCAAGCGCAAGCTAACAGGGGGGTTTCTGATTATTCAGGTTTTGTATTATTTTAGGCTTTTTACTTTACAATATAACACACCTTGAGAAGATTGCTGTTGTGATTTAGGGCTATATAAATAAAAATGTATTGCTCTTGTGAACCATTCTTTCTTTGAAGTCACAATTTATAATTTACTGTTAGATCTCAAGTATGTTGGTTACTCTCTAGTATAGTTACTACTGCACTACATGCGATTCCAGTAGTAACACTTGAGAAATAATATGCACTTGGCATACTACTGGGTACTTAATTAAGGTTCTATGTCCAGAACCTTAATAAGGTTCTGGACATAGAAAAAAAAACTTTACGTGCTATTTTAGCTCACTGTGGTAATTTAAAGGAATTATATATATATTAGCTATGTTATTGAGTTTTACTCAAAGCAAGAAGGTTAGGAAACATTAAATTGAATATCAGGACAGATTTCTAGGTCCTTCAAACGAGAAACGGCCCTTTCTAACTAAAAAAAGGAAGACTTACGTAGTTTTTGACCCCACCAGCCCCAATATAGGCCCTCTTCCTGGTTCCTCCATGGTTTTACATCTTCCTACATGTACAGTAAGCAGGACCAGAGGAGAGGCTGCTGACTGAGGCCTGATTTAGAATATTTACAGCCTATGATACAGCATATACAATTGGCAATTTAAGTTGCAAAGTGGCATTACAAGCATTTATACCTGTGCTAGTGTGCCTCCAATGTTTTTTAGCTTTGTCTCTTAAAGTTGATGCATTCTGATTTTAATCTCTTTGGAAAAATGGCAGCATAGGGAGAAGTAGATAGAAATGCACAGACAGAATTGACAGTTCCAAACAGGCCAACCGCTGTCGTTGTTGGCAACCACTGAAACAACCATTGTTGTTTGTTTCTAAGGAGGTGCACTTCAGATAGTGTCCTAAGTTTCAGAATAGGTTTCAGAAGATTTTGTAGTTACAACATTTGGCGACATTTCCATCATTTTAGTCTTCCAGGCATTAAAGCAAGCAGGTGAACTATGCTACCTGTGTCACAACTGCTTGTCTGTGCATATTCATTGGTAAAAGTAAACATGTCATCCCTATTATGCTTTCTATTGATCATTACACGTTGTGTTCCATTAATTATTGGACCAGTGGACACTGTGTTCCTCTCCAGCAAAGTTTTTTTGTTTGTTTTGTATCTCATGTCTTTGTCTTGCTGAGGTGATTGCAAAAGGCACTGGCAGAGCATGAATGAATGCAACCCAAAGAATTTGAGTATTTTCATGGATGTTCAGCATTAACATCAGTGACACCTGCATACTGTGAAATGCACACAATGCATCACATTTACCAAATAAACTTAAATGAATATAAATTTAAGAAAAATGAAGCAACACAATTAATTCATTTAAATGAAGGACATTTTTGAAGTTCTAATAAAACCTTCTGCCTTTTTCTCACAACTGAAAACACAAAACCTTATATTTAACAGCACTTCTGACTCACATCAAAACAATTTCATCTCTGCTCAAAGGTTACACACGGTATGTTTGTGTTTTCAGATTACACAAACATACCGTGTGTAAAAATAATAGGACTGCGGAGCATTCATTACATAATATATGGGAAAACAAAAAAATATTGTCTATGCAGCCGTTTTTCAGTTCAATAACATACAAAATGCAGTATGCTGTAAACATTCAAGATTGTAGTGGACACAGAGAATCTGCTGAGGGCTTTTCTCTGTGTCCAGCTTCTCTTAGGTCTGTCACAATGTTTGGGTGTCATATGAATTGTGTATAGTAAGACTAGTACGTCGCTCTCTATACATGTTGATTTCCCCATGAAGGTCCTAATTATATACCGAGTTCTTAAATCTCTCAGCTGGTATGGGAACTGTTTGGATGGATAAAGTTCAATTAAGTAATCAAGTATATGAGTAACTCACAGTATGAGAGTATAGCCTTTAAGTGTTAGCTGCTTCCCTGATATGGAATTTTTCAGGTCATTACAAACTTCCTGGTTTGTGGAGCTAACTGCTCAAGTTAACTGTGTGTGTTGATAAAATGCTGTCACAATAGCAGAGTTTCACTATAGTGAATAGTGTCAAAACACTGGAGTGCTTCGAGGTGGCAGGAATGAGAATCAGCACCTCTGAGTCTGAGGACATGATCATCAGCTGGAAAAGGTGGTGTACCCACGCAAGCAGAAGAGCTTAAGAATCATAGGGTCTTCTTCACATGTGGGGGGGTCACAAGATTTGGATAGTGACCAAAAAATAAGTTTGCGGATACAAGCAGCACAAATTGACTTTCTCCAAAGGGTAGCTAGCTTCTCCCTTAGAGATCAGGTATTTCATTCAAAAAGAAGCACAGAGTGGAGACACCAATAAACCTTTTTGAAGTGAACTGATCTGAATCGTTGTAACACTCCACTGCAGACATAGTAAATATACTAAAGCTCGATGCAGCTATTAAACAATATATGTTACAGTAGAGTTCAAGCACTAAATGAAACTTTATTTCTAGATGCCTTTAAAGCTATTTGGATGTTTTTTTCGTTTGTTTATCATTTGAGTGAACTGACCCTTTATTCCAAAGCCTTGATTCTGCACGGCAAGCAAATTTTTCCACTCGTTTCCATCTCGCGGTGTCGTGGCGACCGTGACGAGTCGAGCGTGGCTATTTAACAGTAAAGATTTAGTATTCATGCGGTGTGCTGCCGGATCGCAGCACACTCATAAAAGCTCTGCCTGAGTCCAGCCCCAAACAAATGGGAGCTGCATGTTTTTCTGATTTATTAGAGGAGCCCTCCCTCCTTGTTCTCCTTCTCCTCCTCTTAATCTTTCATTATTGTCTTTTCCCTTCTCTCACTTTCCCCTCCTCTCCTTGTGCGTTGCAGTGTGAGGGCGCCACACTTCCACTTTCCCGCCTGTGCTGTCATGATGATTGCGCGTGCATTGTGCAGGGGGCAAACATGACAAGCGTGTCACATGACGTCCTTAATGACAATCTGTCTGTGATCTCACATTTCTCCCCTCAGCTTCTCCTGTTGATGAAGCATGATGCTTTCCTTTTGTTGCCCTTAATGGAGGCTTAACGCCTCTACTCACAGATCAATATGACTTTATGAATTATTTGCTCTGAGGCTGTTTTTTCTCTTCCCCCTTTTTTTTTTTTTTTAGGGGCTGCACTTGCTCATTAGCATGCCGTCTTTATTAGCCAGGGCCACCAGTGTTGTGTGCTCACATGTGTGTCTGTGTGTGTGTGTGTGTGTCAACATGAGGCTTTAGGTGTTGTGTGTGGAAGTCGTGGTGTAATTAATCTGCTGGCCCTCAGCTCTGATTAAGCTCAGATTCTTCCACACAGCTGAACACTCTCCACCTCCCGTCCTTTTGGCTTCTGCTCATCAACACGCTGCGAAACACACAGTCAAATATGATGATTTGTGTTTGTGTGTGGCAGCAAATACAAAGACCGACAAAAGAAACAAGAAGAGGAAGCATGTTGGTTTCAATTTCAATTTAATTTTAGTAGCTTTTGCTCCCTGTTTTGTCACTAAAAAGCCACACTTTTCAAAAGTGGAAAAACTGCTAATAAATTAAAATGCATTTTTCTGAGTAGCTTCTGTAAACTGTGTGCAAAATTAGCAACAGGGAATGGAAAGAGTGGGAAGCAATTCCCACATCAATGCTTAATACAACAAAACAACAGAAAATATAAGGCCTCTATTTCATGGGTGTTGCCCTTTAGGTGATATGAAAAGTCAATAAGCGCCATTGTAGAGACCTAATAAAAAGCTGCTTTATGTGAGCGTGTAAGTGTGTGTGTTTGAGTGCACACCCACAGGCGCACACACTCCTCTTCCCTCGGCATAATCTGTAATAATTGTAGCCATAATAATCTTGCAAACAGAGGAAAAGGTCAAGTGAATATGGAAAAAAAGAGAAGAAACAACAGGAGAGTGATTGAGGAGGAGAGAGGTAAACCAATATGACAAGAACGAAAGGAAAAATGGGAACAGAGGAGAGAGGTGGCCATACGTTGCTACCTTCCGCCACTAGTCTCTGCTGTTGCATCAAGGATGAATGAGGCTCTCCGTCATCGGATTGGACGCCATACACTTTTTCCTCTCTCTCTCCTCCTTATTTCTTAGTTTCCTGAAAAACCTCAAGGTCTCTCAGGCGGTGTTGTGTTCCTGTCTAACTACACATACAGCACTGTCGCTGACAGATCCATTGTTCCTTTGCAGGGGGAATCGGCACATTCTTCGCAAAAGTTGATGTCCACTAGCCACATTTCCCACAGAGAATAGAGGTGATGCTCTGCTTAAAGCATTATGAAGCATTATGCATTAGAGAGAATTACATAATGTTTACAGCGTGTTCATTATGTTCTCGTGGCACTGATGAGCAGAGATGGAGTGGTAGAATAAGTGCCGAATCTAATTCTCAGCATGATACACGATTATTGCATGAACTTAATGTGACATATGCTTGAAAAAATAGCTGATGTATATATTCATGTATTCAGAGACATTAAAGTGAGCTTTTGCAGATTTAATGAGCATTAACACCTTTCTAAAATTACATATGCTAAAACAGTTATACATTATTTAATAGTGTAATTCCCTCAATTAAGCATATTTAAGGTAAGTGGTGCATAAACACATATCACATAAAGAATTCAACAATGTAGCTGTGAGCAGAGGTAAGGGTATTATTGGTGTTAACTTATGTTAATCTATGAAATTACAATTTCTCCTGTGAAAAGATAACAGCCAATATAACACTGTTTATAATATTTAACCACGATTAACAATAGTAATGTGATTCATGGGGTTTTATCTGTACACAAACATAAATTAAAGGTAAAAGTATTTATAAATTGTGCGTTTAATCATAGAATGTTTAAAATTTAAGGACTAAAGCCTGTGTATTTCTTAATGAACTAATTTCTTGTGTTACACCATGAGCTGAAGAAGCCTATGAGATGCCGGCAAAATCCCAAAGAGTAACTAACCTGCAATTTCGTAAGTAAGCAATTCACAGTTTTCGACAGATACAATCCAATTAAAGCTCCTGTCCATCATCAGCTCTTCACTGTGGCTTTGCAACAAAAGGAAAAATAGAAAAGAAGAGAAAAACAAAAAGGATTTTTTTTTTAAACGGTGAATGATCATTTTTGTTTATGGATTTAAAGATTTAGCTATAACGGTGACGTTTAAATTTGAAATGTTCACTATTGATAATGCTGTAAATATTAGTCTAATTGTTCTTTTTGCATCGTTTTGTAGAGATTTTGCTAAAGACTCTCTCACCTCCTTCATGCACTTGTATTTTAAGATTAATTAATTTGCTACCAATAGACATGCAAAAAGCCAAATGTACAGTAAGCAAAGCGATACAAGATTTTGACTGATAGCATTTTTGTTCTTATTTTTTTAAGTTTGATATATATATTACCCTAATATCGTTCTGATTTATTTAGCAAGCTAAAAAACATTGCTGTTATTTTTTGTATGTGATTTTAACATCCTACGGTGCTTTTATGTGAATGATCATTTATTAATAAATATATTAAAAACGACAGCTAAGCTGCGTTATGAGTCCTTCTTATCATTCTGTTTAAACATCAGTTTAAGATGCCAGATTCTTGAGGAATGTGTTTATAAAGAGTCTTTCTTTTTAATTTCTGCTCACAATTATAAATACCTAAAATATTTCTTGCTATTTATGAATGATAAATAAGGGTGTGTGTGTGTGAGCCAGATGATTAGTCCTCTTCAGAGATCGTTTAACCTCCTGATTTGTTTTGAAAAACAAATAATATGTGTGTATATTGTGTATTATTAAATAAATGCATATGTTTTGTCCATTGACAACTGGTTTATGTCTGTCTTTGTAAGTCTATGAATAACTGTCCACTGAATTCAGCTGCTATTATATAAAACACATGGGATTACTCTAAACAGTGATATTTCTTAACATGAATCCAGTTGGTTTTATGAGAAGCTGGCCAGTGTTAAATTGACACTCGTGTTTGAAAAATTGCAAAATCTCTAAATATTCATTGTGAGTTTTTTCCTTTCCTTCCTTTTCCCTCTCGGGTGCTTGCGATGGGTGCTCTGAGACTTTCTTTCCATTGTGTCGAGTTATTTCCCCACAGAGCAGGAGATAAATGGGTCATCACAGATCAGCAGCAGGGACAGACTCTTTAAGTCTCGAGATGTGGCTGTTGACAAGAGTGAATACTCAGAAATACTTTTTTTTTTACACATTTTGGAAAGGAGGGCTGCTCCGCCATTAAATCTGTGTCATTTAGTGAAGCTGGAGGCTGTCATGCAGATGGCATCGTCTTCCTGTTGAACTAACCGCATTTGGATGTCTGTGACGCACAGTGCAATCCATTTCATCCCGATTATTATTTGGGATTCAGATCAGAGAAGGAAAAAAGAAGTTTGGATCGCCTGTACCTGCATGTAGAGCAGTTTAAAGGTTTGGCTCATGTGCAAAGGCTGAGTGTTTGACTCATGATCATTAGACCTGTTTGGAGCTTGAGCATGTGCAGCCAGCTGATTAAGTATCTCTTGAAAGAGTTGGTTAATACACTGCTGTGAGAGGCTTCTCTTCTAAACTTGTCATAAATAGGATGAGTTTCATAAAGATTATTCTCATTAAAAATCACACTGACGAGATTATATAACACATATTGTTTCTGCCAGTGAGTGCAGCTTCCTTTTGTTCATTTTCTTTGTTTTCTTTTAATTACATGCTCTCCAAATGGTGAAAATATAAATAAAATACACGTGTGCCCACTATTTTTTAACAGTTCCTTTTTCAGTCTCTAAGAATCTAACACACTTTCTAGCAGCACTGGTTTGGCCAGCATGTGATCATGTAGTGAGAATAAGACAGCAGCTGCTGCTACGTTTTAGCACAGCCGGATTTATCTGTTAAAGGGTGTCAAGGCAAAACTATGCTGTGGGCCCCCTGTAAACCCCTCACCACCTCCTAGATGTCGAAGCTTAAGAATTGTGATGTTTTTTTGTGTTTTATTTTTTCCTTTTGTGCATTCCTCTGAGTTTTACTTTGTTTTGTTGGTCAGCCCTCCTTCGTGAGTATTAACTAAACAGTCACCTCAGTACCACCTCCTACTTGCCAGATGGTCTCGTTACTACTTGCAGTCAATTTCTCTTTGTCCTTGTGATTTCTACTTTTCTTGTGTCTGACGTTTTGCCTGAATTGGTGTTTTTTTCTTGATCTTGATTTGTGGGATTAAAGGTTTTGATTTTTCTGTTGTATAATATCATTACAGTCAATTTCTGGCTTGCAGTGATGAAGTAAAGTTTTAATTTAATTTAAAGCTTTAATAATAACAATACAAAGAAGAAGAATGTGGTGATCACATGTATGAGTTTCCCTTAGTTTAGACCACTAAACAGTTACCTATGAATGATGTCAGACAGAGGATATCCCTAAAACGACCTATAACTTGCTAACTTTTTATTTAATTAGCTAACAGCCAATGAGAGCATAACTGGAGGTCTTTAAATTAGATTTTAAAATAGGGCCTAACCCCTGCAACATGCAATGTACAACTCAGTGTAGCTCATGTTGTCTATTATTGTTGCAAGTAACTTCACACATGTGGCTGTTTGACTCGTTTGTGTTCTAAGCAGTTGCCCCTTCAGGCTCTGCATTTTAGAAGTTGTGAAATAAGCAAATAATCATTTAAAAATTAAATTTCCCAATCACACTTTTCACCTCTAT
>VUQR01014867.1:7421-20122 GCA_015108515.1 Hemichromis elongatus | reverse complement strand
CACTTTTCACCTCCATTGTTGCAATCTGTTTGACCTTTGAGTCCTAGGTTTGAATCCAACCACAGCTGTTGTCCTTGTGTCTACGTGGGTTCGGTCTGGGCCCTATAGCTTCCTCCCACAGTCCAGTGGGGTTATGTTAAGATAGGTGTGAATGTCAGTGTGAATGGTTGTCTGTTTCTTGTGTTAACGCTGCAAGAGAGCAATCCAGGGCGTCACCCTATATAGGATCCATACCTGTGACCCTGAATTGGATTGACATTAGCATAAGTACATATTTGAAAGTGCTCCTATAAAAATTACAATAACACTATCTTTTTTGTGAGGCTGAAAATGTGGGAAATTGGATTTCACAGTGTTCAATCACAAACTATGGGTACAGGGGGAAGACCTTTCATGTCTTTTTCTTTAAATCTTATGATTTACTTAAATTATTCAGTGCTTCTTCCTGTAAAACATATTTTACAGAGTAAATGTTCACAACTTGGTGCTCTTGTGTGAACTTGTGTGAACTTTATTTCTGACATGAGCCCGCAAGAACAGACTGAACTGTGAGATGAATATCTCCAAGCATCAATTTCACGCACACAAACCTCATCCAGACGAAAAGCAAAGCCATCTTTTCACAGATATCAGCATCATGTGACTCAGCTCCCAAACAGACAGAACCTGACTTCTCTTTGAAAGTAAACTTTTGTGGCGTGAAAAGAAAAAGGAAAAGTCATGCGTGGCAAATATCACACAGCGCTGATTCACTGTGTGACCAAACACTAAGCCCAAGTTGAGACTAATGAAGTCTTTAATTTGGTTATAGTTTATTAATGTCAGAGACACTCTTCCATTAATCATATTATAACGCCCCTGTGTGTGCAAGTGCTTGCACTAATGTGTGTGTCTTTTTCAAGTGTGTCTGAGCATATGTCTGTGTGTGTCCATGGGCCTTCGCATATGTGCATGACTACGTGTTTGTGTGTATGTGTGCATGAGAAGTGTGCAATGCTCCACCAGCAATAATATCACATACATTTTAAAGGACCGTCATTATCGCCGTGGGTTATCCCGCGGCCCCCCATCACAAACCCCACAAACCATTTTCATTCCAAACTCATTAATATGCAAACTTATTCAAATGAGATTGTAATTAAGCATCTACTGAGTGGGAACCCTTTTCATGATAATTTATGATAAACTCCTCGCCACCTTTGATTGAGATTGATTTTTGGCGCAGACGAGCCGACCTGAATACAAAGCTACACCTGAGAGACCTGGAGGGAGAATAACACTTTTAAAACAGCAAACTTATTTCATGGCTGATTGTGCCACAATCATCTTGGAGGAGTAACAAAGATCTATTTGAATAATGCATTCCCACTGTGCTGGTGATGTGCTTAGCCTTAAAAAAAAAAATAGAAGAGGAAAAAAAAATGGGCATATCTGCTCTTGGCATCAAGGTGACAAAGTAATGTGTGTCTGTTTTATAATGGAAGGTAAATCAGCCATAGCTTAGTTTATCCAGTGTTTTATTGGAACCATTAGAACCTTTTATCACTCAAACTGACAGCTTGAAAAAACATAAATGTGGTGTTTTAATAGATGCTGTGTTGTCTTTATAGAAATCATCTGTAGCCTGAAGCAGCCATGCAAGCAACTTTTGCCTGCTTTTCCCTATTAATGGGGACCAATTTCTAGCTCCATGTTTTTGTTCTTTGACTCAGATAGACTAGCTTTGCGTGATTCAGAGTTCAAAATAATCTTCATTCATTATATACTGGGCATCGCAACAGCCCTCAGCTCATCTGCCTAAAATGAGCTGTTTTAGCTCTCCTCCTTAAAGCCAACTTTCCTTTTATTGGCTGCCCTTCACAAACATAAAGTTAAATTGGAGGATGGGCAAAATTCAGATGCCCAATCTTAAAAGACAGTGTCAAGAATAAAATGGTCTCTTTTGGGTCACAGGGATCAGTTAAAAATATACTGATCTAATTTGTTTTACATTTTGGTCATGTTTAACATAAAAATCCACCATTAGAATAAGACATATATAATACTGAAATATTATAAGGCCACAAAAGCATAGTAGACTCCTTTTTTAAAGGTACGTTCAAGCAGTTTGTTGTTAAACGTCTTTGAAGCTGTACAGAGAAATGTATGCATGCACAATTATCAGGTAAAACAATGTGCCTAATATTGTGTCTGTCCCCCTTTTGGCTACCAAAACAGCTCTGACCCATCAGACATAGACTCCAAAGACTCCTGAAGGTGTGCGATTATATTTAGGACCAAAATGTTTGCAACAGATCCTTTAATCAGGGAATACCATTTCCATAAAAGTGTACATGGTCTGCAGCAATGCTTAGGTAAGTCATACGAGTCACAGTAACCAAGGTTTCCCAGCAAAATAATGCTCAGAATAACACATTGCCTGTGCCTTCTTCTAATAATGCATCCATATGCCAGATGTTCCCCGGGTCACTTACTCACCCAGCCATCTACATGATGTGACGACAACATGATTCATAAGACCAGGACATTTCTTCCATTGCTACATGGTCCAGTTCTGATGGTAATTTGCCTTTTGTTGGTGCTTTCAGAAGTGGACAGGGGTCAGCATGGTCAACCTGGTCTTTGGCTTTGCAGTACCATTCACAACAAACTAAGGTGTGCTGTGTATTCTGACACCTTTCTATCAGAACAGGTTGAGCTGCAGCAGCCCATCCTTCACTAGATAGATAGATAGATAGATAGATAGATAGATAGATAGATAGATAGATAGATAGATAGATAGATAGATAGATAGATAGATAGATAGAAAAGGTTGAACAGTGACCCACATCGGCATCCCAATCCACTGCCTGGGCAATAGTGGTTTGGATGCAGATGGTAATCACCTTGATAATTAACACTCTGCAAGTACCAGTGGGGGGATGAAGAGAAGGAAGGCATTGTTTGAGGAACAACATCAAAGACAAAAGGTAGACTCGAGCAAATGATAGCTGTGTAATTGCCCTGCAGTACCTGCGAGCTGCATGACCGTACTCTCAGAGCTAGTTAGAAGCCCCAGGTGAGAGAACGGTGAGGCCAAAACTCTTCATCCCTGTAGTCTACTCACATGCACATACATGCACAGATATCTGCTCAAATTGGATGGAAAATTTGGGCTCAACATCAGAGAGTCTTTTGTTTTTTCAAAAGTATATTGTTTATTGGGGTCGGAATGATTTAGGGGTGGGACTTGGGATAAAAGAAAAGAAAAGCAAAGTGCTGTTTGTTTGTGCATCTACAAAGTCTAGTTAGCATGGAGAATAAATCAATATGCTCTTCTCTGCCAGCAGTGCTCCTTTGTTGTTTATTTTTACTTTTTTTTGTCTCAACGGCAGCTTTATGTCGGACGCTTAGCGGAGGTAAAGTAGGTGAGTCTTGTTAGTGTGAATGGCTTGCAGGCCAGCAGCCACTCTCCTGAGTGTGAGGTGAGCGTGTGAAGCAGCTTCAGGTGTTCACAGAAGCAGTGCAGCAGAAAAACGGGCAAAAGTTTTTAAAAAATTAGTTTTCCAACTGCACATGTGCCAGTTTTATCTTTGTCTTTCATTTCACCCCCCAAAAACATCACACTACAACATCAAGATCCAATGCCTTTTATTGCCAGTCAATGCAATTCTAGCAGCTATCAGGCCTCTCTACTATGGAACCAGCCCTCGCTTTGGATTGAGAAGACATACTCCATCTCTACTGTTAAGATTAGGCTTACACTTAAACATTGCCGAATGCTTTTCAGACTGTTTGTTTTCAAACCATTACAACATCTCCCTCTGTATAATCTGTGACTTTAAGCTCCAGTATTGATAGATAATTAAAATGATGGTAAAAACCAACACAACTGTACAGCTGTGTTTTCAACCCAACTGCGGGAGCACAACGCACCAGGATAAAAATATGATGGTGTATTTGTGCCCAGCTTTCTCTTCTGTCTTTGCTCTTCTCTCTATTCTTTCCCCCCACTCCCATGGCAGAGGGCTGCCCTTCCATGAGCCAGGTGCTTCTGTCTGAAATTTTCTTCACACAACATGCAGTTCATCTTGCATCAGTCCAACACAGTCCATTACTGTAAATTTCACCACAATACTATCTACTTTAGCCAGACTAAACTGTCATGTAAAACCTTTGAATAATACAATGTTATTATCATTCAGTTTATTATAACAGACATTTGATTAAAAAAAAGTGTGGTTTTTGTGGTATTTGTCGAGCTTTCAAAATCACCAGCCATGTTAAACCACTTTAAAACTCTCACCCCATATATGCTCGCTCTACTGCTGTAGCTAGATGCCAGAGTACTCTGGTGAAGAACTTTGATGGAGATGCCAAAGAAAAAGAATTAATAAAAAGGATTTTTTTTAGCAGGGGGGGTACAGCCAGGACCCTTACTGGATACCAGGTGGGAACCGAACTTGTGACTCCTGCTCCAAAGGTGTATAGTCTTACCATTACAATATCCAGCTAGTTACACCCCAAAAGACACTAACATCACAAACGCAAAAAAGAGGTCCATTTCAGAGGATAAGCTCATTTGGGTCACCTGAGGGAGTATAAAAATGTCTGAAGGTTAATGTTATCACCTGTAATGACTTATTAAGCCTTGACAACTTTTAGGATTTGAAGATTATTTATGTGGAAGAATGGGCCAAAATCAGAAATTAATTTGGGCTAAGTGGTAGGATTTCTATCTCTGTCTTTATGCTATTTTCAATTCAACATTGAGTTGTACTGACATTCTAGTCCCTGCTATTTACTTTGATCTAAAATTGACAGTTGTATACGTGTTTCTTGTAACCAAATATGTTTAGAGTGTTGTATCATAACCAGAGATTATAGTGGGCAAAAACAATCCAGAACACTGTTCTGGCAACTTTATTTAATTAGTAATTGCAGTAAATTTATGATAAGATTCTAATACCTAGATTAATGAATGTTACTGTAGAACAGGTTAATTTCTCATGTGCTGTAGACTAGCTTTGCTTTCAATGACAGCTTGGAGATACTTGCTCAGTAATAAAATAATGACACCACACACACACCTTCAGCACATCCTTTTTTCTTCTCATCCCGGTGTGTGTTCATGGTTCAGATGTAAAGTTCCAGTCTGAGTACTTAAGCATCTAGGTACTACTGAAGAAGACTAAACATAAAAGGATTCATCTTTAAGTGACAGGTCACTTAAAGATCCAAACCACTGAGCAGTTTGTTGGAAAATGTGTTTGTAAGGTAAAGAAAAAGTTACTATGTTTCCAAGGGAGAGGAGAAGAGGAGAGTTTTTGTGTGATATATTGAGAAAGATGGAGGAAAGAGAGAATTATGGCATTATTTAAGCATTACTCAGCAAGTGAAATTTTTATCATGTGAAAATTATAATTTTACATATAATGTGCTAATTTATTTTAGATTTTTTTTTAGATCAGATGTTTTTTGTAAAACATCTTGCAAAACAAACAGAAGTTGATTGCATTTGGCAATTATGCCATGTTATTACCTTTTAGTTATTCAAAGCTCCAGTGAATATACGGGGCAGTACAGCACAGGCTAGTTTGCTAGTTTACTGTAATTCAGTGCTTTGCTGGTTAGCTCCATAGCTCTGTCCCTAGGTTACATCAAGGGTAACAGGCATCAATTTATATTTAAGGTGATGATACCGATTAGATTTCAACCTTTTATACTAGCTTTATAGTGTCTAGGGGTTGGAAATGTCCTTGTGTAACATCTGCTTATATCTTGTTGGATTTAGCTGGCTAAATCCACAGAGAGCAGTGAATATAGGAATAGCAGCACAGGTCAGCTGATAACAATACACACACACACACACTCAAGCACAAAAGAACACAAATTATTATGTGACTTATTTCTAAGTAATCCTTTTTTACTGTCCCAACTGATAAATCCCACTTCAGCCTCTAGAGATAACTCGAAGCTGCACTACGAACGCCGGACCACAGACTTCATCCAGCGCCAGTTTTTCAATAACCACAAGTAAAAAACATTTCTGCGTGTGTTTAGCGTCATTAGCAATGACATTGATGGCAACTGTAATAATTACAGCATCTAAACAAATGGTTTGATGCTGTGATATTATTAGCTTGTCATTATTAACATTTATTAGCATTTGCATTTGTAATTTAAAATACAAATGCTAGCATTTATATTTGCGTTTTTAAATTACTGTTGAAATCATCTCAACAGTAAGAAAATTTCAACAGCAGCAGAGTTTAATCTGGACAGTATAATAAAAATGTAAAGGCACATTATCTGCTCATATGTGTCTGTGTTACTCATCAGGTTAACTGGATTATTTTGTTACTGGGCTAAGAGTTGAAGTCTGTTTACGTTCTGTAGGCTGCTTTGTGCTAAATAATTTCTGAATCATCCTCTAAGACCCCCATAGGAGCAATTACAACATGAAAGATGACATATTGTTAAAATTACTGAAAGACGAAATTAGCATTGCTGGGTGTTGTTCGCTGCTTGATTCATCACTCTTAAAATCTCTGAGGACCAATGAAGGATAATGTTAATAAGCTGCTTGAAGACCTATACCAATGTATTAAACAGATTGTACAGACTGATGTAGCACAGGGTTTATTAGAAAGCATTAAAAAACTAACCCATAGAAAATTAAGAATGCTAAATTATAAGACATTAGCAGGTACAAAAATCATACTTATATTTTAACCATAAAAAACTGAATATTTACTACTGCTGTATGACAATAACTACTACACTAATAGTGTGGAATTTGATTTTAAAGCAGTATCTATCTAATAATATAGTCACACCCTTTGTAAAGCACAATGACAAATATAATTAAAAAGATTTGCCCTGACATACCTTTGAAAGCTGTGGTCTTATATTTAGAAATTCAAAATAAACTGCAGTGACTGTCTGTCCTAACAAGAAAATATTCAGTCTGTGTTGAAGCTATGTCTACATTCAAGCAGAGCAACACAATGCCCAGGTCTGGGTCTTTTAACTGTTGTACAACACACTGCAGAGATGTCACTGTGATTTTCTTTTCATGCAAACTTTTGACTCAGAGGGTACAAAAAGCATTATGATGAAGAAAAACATAGAAGAATGAGAAGTGAGAGGGAAGGCATGACTTTAAAACATATCCAGTCAATAAGGTTCAAGGTATGTCCAAGTAAGAAGAGATCCTGTCTGTTTCCCAAATCCAAACTGGGAGCTAATTCCATTCTACTTTTAAATACTCTAAGAACCACAAATAAGCCCACAGTCTGAGAGCAAAGTGCTCTTTTGCAGTTATATGGTACTATGAGGTCTTTAAAATAAGATAGGCCTGATTATTTAAGAGCTTGTATGTTATAAAAGGAGTTTTAAATTTTAAACTTGATTTTGGATTTAACAGGAAGCCAGTGAAGAGAATATATGAGCATTAGCTCTCTCTTTCTAGTCCAGGGGTGGCCAACTCCAGGCCTCAAGAGCCGGTGTCCTGCAGGTTTTAGTTCTCACCCTGGGTCAACACACCTGAATCGAATGATTAGTTCATTACCAGGCCTCTGGAGAACTTCAAGACATGATAAGGAGGTAATTTAGCCCTTTAAATCAGCTGTGGTGAATCAAGGACACATCTAAAACCTGCAGGACACTGGCTCTCGAGGCCTGGAGTTGGCCACCCCTGTTCTAGTCCCTGTCAGTTCTCATGTTGTAGCATTACAGATCAACTGAAGGTTTTTCAGTGGGCTTTTAGGACAACAAAACAAAAACTTATTAAATATGAACTACAATAGGGAAGCCTAGAGACATTGATATGTTGTTAAAATACATTTTTATCAAATGTATTCTGTCTGTTTCAGTGTTTGGTGTGTTATGAGTTCAAAGTGTCTCAGCTGTATACGTTGGTTTTAAAGATATTTGAGTTACTGTTGCCTCTCTATCTATCTATTGACCTCTCGCTGGATAATTTTTCTTTTTCAGACCATCCTCTGCAAATTCTAGTGATTGTTCTGTGGAAAATCCCAGAAGATCAGCAGTCTCTGAAACACTCAAACCAGCTCATCTGGTGCCAACGACCACACCACATTCAAAGTCACTCAAATCATCTTTGTTCACCATTCTAATGCTCTAGTTAGCTAGCTAGCTGGCTAATTGCCCTGGGTTGCTGCCATGTGATCAGCTGACTAGATATTTGCTTTACCAAGCAGCTGAATACTGCTGCATATAAACATAGACAAACAAATAAAAAAATCAGCGTGTGGTCAGTTGAGCCCAGTCAGTGCTGAAAATCCTATATTTGAAATGTTGTGTAGCACATTCAATCCGCTGCTTGATAAGTTTTCTCTGGATAGCACACACCAGAGAGAAAACTCATAAGTGCTTAAGCAGTTGAATTCATAGGGAAGAAGCTGCTGAGTGGACGCAGATTAGCACAAATGAACTGTTATTGCATCACAACACAAATCCAGACGTGCGTCTTCGTTTCACTGGGTGCAGTCTCTTCAGTGCACTTCAATGTTTGCACTAAAGAAAGCAAATTACAGTTTAAACAGCTACACGTCTCCAATTTCCACTTGCTGGGCCACATCAAGAAACGTAAGAACTAAATGATGTTTGGTTTGGAGTTTTACATTTCAATTTAGCCTCAGGCCTGGAAGCCATTAAGGCCTAATCTGAATCCTGGTCAGTGCTTGCTCCCTGGAGCAGAAAGTATGGCTTTATTAGCATCAAATCATACACAGCACTGACAATGCACACACACACAGCCCACGCCCAATAACAGCGAAACAGCATCTCATTACTGGCCATTAGATTTGTATTACTTTCATTTAAACCAGCAATACATCTCATATTCATAAAGGGAACAAAGTCGCAACATGAAATAGTGACACAGCTGCATGACGGGAGCTGAGAGTCAAGGCCAGAAACAAATGACTCATAAAATGAAACACTTTGAAAATGTCATTTATGATCCGGGGAAAGGATGTCCATAATTACCGACAAAATGTAACGCCCACTAATGTCCCGACAGGTATGGCTACTGTAGGTAATTAATCACACAAACATACATCAGTGAATTTGGTTTCCGATTGTAGCCAAAATGTGAATTTATGTGTGACTGAGAGAGAGGGAATCGAAAGGAGGGCAAAGAGAGTCAAACCTCCTCCATCTCTCTGGCACTGCGTCCATACTGAGTATCTCTTACTGATGGACACAGCACATTAACTGGCTCATTATCAGCCTCCCACCATATGGACTCAGGCCGGGGTGGGTCAGAGCTGCGGCCGCCCCGATCCGCGCTCCCCTTCCTAATTAGGACAATTATGCCATCTCCATCACGAGGGCCAGTTACACAAAATGATGTCGCGCCCTTGCCGAGATTGGTGTCACTTAGCCCAGACTATGAGAGGCGGCGAGAGGAAACCGCAATGTCGTTCAGCCGGTGCCGTTGAGCCCACAGAACAATTACCCTGGGTGAGGAGGTTGCAGACTAAGGGAGGAAAGAGAGAGAAGAGAGCAAGAGAGGTAGAGGGCAAGTGAAAAGAGGGAAGCCAACAGAGAGGAAATGGCAGAGAGAGGGAGGAGGGTGAGGGTTAAAACCCGGGCCACACTCAGAGGTTACAGTATCAATGAAGTTAACACTAGTGACTTCTGGATCGATCAGGTGTGAGACTGTGTACCAGTATCCTATTGGAGAAGGACAACGACTTTGTTCATTTCAGTCGTTAACCTCTGCTGGTCCCACTCAAGTTAACGGCTTCTTTCAGCAGAGGGCTACTTAAAGCAATATTGTTGCAAAAATTTTAACAACTCAAGCTGTCATGATTTCTTAACGCATCACTTCTGCTTAGAATCTTGTGCTTCAGTGCAGATTGCCAAAATTAATTAATTTAGAGGACTTTTGAAAGTCAGTATTGTTATGAACAAACCTAAGCACACACATGACAAAATCTGAAGCGGATGACACATGTTAAGGAATTATCCTGACACTAACATCCACCATGTCACCAGTGACCTGTACACAGAAAGAAAATGCACAGAAAGACAAACAAGAAATGGAACAAAACTTTTTATAATGCAGGACCCACTGTAATCCTTATTGTAGTACCTTTTCTTATTATCCTAGTGTTCTTCTATTACGTGCGTGTCAAACATAAGGCCAGAATCAGCCTGGCAAAGACTCCAATCTGCCCCACTGGATGGCTTTGGAAACTTTGAAGGAGGGGCTAAATCTTGGACTTTTAACTGCATTTTCTGACGTTTTATAGATTTTTGTACTAATAAAGACCTTAAGCAATACATAACTAAATGACAGAGAAATTTCTGTTTCTATTTTGTGCATTAAAATATATTTTGCAGACTCACATATTCTTAGGGTAGCCATTCACACCAACCGTGTAACAGGATGAATTTGCTGTATTTATTTTGTTGGATCGAGCTCGAGTTTTCAGATTATTTTTGCATGCGAATAAACCGATCTGACCAATCATGCGGCTGCATTTGGCAAAAGAATATGCTAATAGCTTAAAATATGCACCGTAATGATATGGAAATAGTAAAATAATGCTATTTTACCTTAAACACACAGCTACAAACTGCTCCGGGTCAAATGGCTCTCTGAAACTACTTGTCTCCTTGTCAAAGGTCCCAACTGTATGACCAAGAGCTCAAACTGCCCATCTTACATGCTGAAATATGTGAGAAAGCTGTAATCATCCCCTCTGCTGGAGAACTCAGAGTCTCAGTGTCTTCCTTTTCTTGTTTAGAAATATCAAGAGGAGCTCATCGTCGCTTGATGTCCACTCTGTTGTTTTTTTCAAAGTGGCTTTCTGGCCCACATTGTAAAATAACTTTGATATCAACGTTCTGTAGCGTCACTTGGGTCCATGTTCAGTGTTTAGTTTACAGACAGGAAAAATACAAAATAGGATCAAATTGGAAATAAATGAGACAGAGATTCAGATGTGTCCTAAAGGACAACTTGCATGGCCTTTTTTTACTCTAATAATATACTAAAGTGATGATTCTCATATTTGTAAAATGCCGTTTAGTCAGGACTACAGGTATGCAATTAAAAGCATTCCTTATCCTATTTGATATAAGCTCAGTAATAGCAGCTATTCAGACACATCGTGAGCTCTGTAGTGCAATAATTAGACTATATTCATTATAAGTGTTGTTCCATTGATCTTCAGACAAACAGCACACATGACTTAGAGCTGATCTCCAATCCAAAGCAGACCCAGTTTCTCCCCCTTTTTCCTACGACTACCTGATGTTCAACCAGTGATGTTTTATTTTCTTCCTTTCATAGCAGAATCCTTGAGAGTTAAATTAGGCCCTAAGGGTGCCGGTAGATCGATAGGCTCACTGCAGGTGCACGCCGACAGGAACAACAAGAGTAGGCATTTTGCTTCTCCTTTCATTGGAATAAAACACGCTTGATTGAGAGCGATGAGTGGAGAGAAATGTGTGAGTTTGTGTCCACCACAACCATCACCCTCGGTTTCCAGCGTTTTGTTCCTGCAGACTGTGTTCATTAGCCAGCCGTAGTATTGACCGTGTTGTACAGCAAAACGGAGATCAAGCTCGGTTACAACAGGGACGCTTGAATTCCCGAAAACAAACTGCTATTGATCTGTGTAAGTAAGTTGAATAAGCAGTATACAAGAGGCTGGTTTGAAGGCCCAATCCCGTGTCAGAATCCGGCACCACCTCTTCTTCCATTTTACTGCGTGTTGCTGCTCACACCGGCTGCCCTTATTGACTATTTGAAGTATTTATGCACAAGTGGAGTCCACTTTAAGTGTAACAAGGGTGTGCTAGGCTGTGGGTGTGAAGCTGGAATTTATAGATGACACTTTGAGCACCTGCCCGACTGGAACCTGCTATATTTTTACAAGGCTGATACACAGGAGGCTCTTTTAAAAACGAAAGTTACCTATAAGATCAATAGCAACACAATGCACCCACATAAGGGACACTTAGAAATGTACTCTTGGTCCTCTTCAATAGCATTTTTTATACAACAGGAGACACTTAGACCATGACTAATTAATTTATGATATAGTGTTCATCTGCTTGGCAAAGCAGGGTAACCCACAGCTATTCAATGGCATAATTAGACCTTTAAATTAATGAAAAATTCCTTGATACACTAATGAATACATGAAATATTTTACATTCTCTTTTCATACAGCAGATTTGTACCTATTCCAAGGGAAGGACATCATCTGGTTAACATGGCATTAATTTTATTTAGAGAAAATATTACACTAATCAATAAAAGACGAGCCAGGGATAGCTCAGTAGGTAGAGTGGTACCCCCATGATTAGAAGGTCGAGGGTTCGAACCTACTTAAAGGCTACCCTGAGGTACCCCTGAGCAAGGAACTGTCTGGGGATCAATAAAGTATACGTTATTATTATTATTATTATTATTAAAAGTACATTCACTGCAGCTTAACAGTAGGTTAGCTCATAATAAAATGAGATTTGGGCAGATAATCATTAATGTTTATTTAATATCGAAAATAATGCTGTATAACAAGTTTATGAGACCACCTATCATAAAAACAAGAACATAAACAAAGTAAAATCCAGCATCTCAGAAATCTGTGATATGTTGAAAAATAGTAATTATATTGTTATTAGCAAACCAAATTCATTAAAACATCCTATACCCAAACTTGAGTTGATGTGGG